>JASANE010002351.1:0-69651 GCA_030248225.1 Trileptium ribeirensis | reverse complement strand
CCCGTGAAGCGCGCCTGCGGCCTGCTAAGCTGCGTAGCTTCTTGGGTCTGAACAAGAATAGGTTCAAAATTTAGTATTCACGGTCCACCCTTGAGGTTACGATAGCCGGGGTCGTATGGGCATGGTGTTAGGAAGTTGCGCCATGCAGCTGCGTCACCGGTTATTACACATATATACCTAGACACGGCGACGAGCTGGGAAGACAAAAATGAGGGAGAAAATGACAGCTTTGGTCGAGGGCGAGAGTCTTTTGGCCCCAATTGTCAGTCGAGCTAAATTTAGAGCTTGAGTGGCTACACAAAGCTAACTGAGACCGAGAACAAGGCAAAATCGAAGGTTGCTAGGGCCATCTGGACGAAAAGTATGACTATAATAAGTAAGTAAATGACTTTATATGTTTTTACAAATTTAAGCCAACTTTGAGTTCAACCTCCAAGCGAACTACTTGTCCGAAAGTATCGCCACATTTGATATCAAAGTTTAAGAACAAGATCATGTTTAGAACTACACAGGTCTCAGCGGGAATCAAGATTCTTTGGTTTCATGTTAGCAGCAAGCGCCACATTTTTATCCTCAGTAGTGTGCGAGCTTAAACAACTTTGACTTGCAGTAATGCATTAAAGTTTAGTCGGATGATACCACTCTGATCATTCATCCAAGTATGGGAACGGAATTTTCTTCGTACCACATTAGATGCCCGGTAACAATGCTACGATGAAACATGTTAAATGCATATGTTTATTCATGTAAAATTTTGGAAACAAGGTTTCAAAATTTAAGTCAGTGTTCGCTACGTGTTTTGAAATACGTTTTAATTTTAATGCATAATTTACCTTAAGATGTGTGCAGCTGCGCCGGGTTTTGTTACAGTCTACCGCAGCTCTAAAGCCATGCTTGGCTAGCCGCGGTCGGCCAGTGTGACATTTTTTCGGCCAAGCCAGACCCTACAAATATATTTAGCTAACAGTAAAGTATAGCTGATAAATTGTCACAAGGGCCGGAATGGGCTCTAAAATCCAGAAATAAATGGCGACAATGGAAATTCGCTAAAAAATCGAAATTGATCATAGTTATAATCATATATATGTAAAACGTCCTTCCAGTTACAATAGCGCAATTTTCATGCATAAAAAAGCATGTTTTACATAGCTACTAGGTTGGCTTGTAAAAGGCGCTTAAACAAAATTTGCAATAAATATGCATTTTACATGATACATCGTAGCATTGTTACCTTGTATTACTCCTTTTACAAGGTCACAAGACACTTTAGATTCATGGTTAAATTATGGTCAAAAATATGATCGTGAAATTTGGTCATTTAACATTGGCACCCATTTGTTAGTATTATTATCAAATAGTTTGCAATACGACATATAATACAGGTAAAAATTCGGGCTCTAATTGGGCTTGGCGGTAGAACTGAGCTCGGTATGTCTGAACAGGCGAACTCAGTAGAGCCTAGTATATCTGACAAAGTTGACGTGGCTTTTAAGAGTACTTTTCCAGGACAACAGACATACCTAATTGAAATAAGTGACGTATAGCACAGTATTCTGACAAAATAATGGAACACCGAAATTTCAACGGATCGGTTATACATATATTGTTCATTTAGGGATTTGTGTTTCTCCTCTGTGGTATATGATAGGAATTGTAAACTTTTTTAATTGGACACTTTGAGCCAGTCGTAACTTGTTATCGGAGGAATCGAACTGAACAGAGCGCAGAGGCGTAGCAATAACATTCCGCATTGGGGAAACAGGATTTGCTTAGCGGAGCAGAGCGTAACCCGACTTGGCGTACATAATACGTCCACTTCGCTTTTGTCGAGGTGCACCTGGTTGCACGGGTGGGCGCGAGTTCGTGTCCCACTTGGCTAAACTCCTAGCACAGCAGATATGATTCAGAAAGAGACACCATCCCAGCGCTAGCCGGATGATTCCCCCTGCGGAGGCCGAAGACTTACCCCAAAGCTTCCACCTGCTCCTGCGACGTTGGATCTTGAACGCAACATACGACGCTCGACGCTGTACTATGCGCAAATTATTACAAGATCTAGCTACTGCCGACGATACTTAGAAACCGTATCACGTAGCTATGTCGAATTTATTTAGTAATATAAAATAAACAGTCTTTTTGCCGTCATCTATTAAATGAAAATTGTAAACAAGTTGAGAAACGGATACGGAAGGAAATATCGACATGCACATGCTTATTGTATTCACTAAAGTATGTGTTTGCGGAATTTCACTCGGCGTCCCAAATAAATCTCCATTCAAAAACATGTTCTCAAAGGTTTGTTAATTTAATGCGGTCTGTTCGTGCAGTAAAGCATGTGTCGTCTCGGTCGAAATAATAAAAATATACGGTCAAGATGGGCTATTTCCAAAACTGACCAAACTGTACCTCTTAAGAATCATACTTCTGAAAAACATTAGCCATATGTGTTTTAAAAAAAGCCAAACTTGTTAGTTAAATTAAATATGCACCAGTTTTGCCACAAAACATATGATAGGGATACTGCCGTGTCCCTATAATTGGCGCTAACAAGAAATCATCGAATTACGTGTTATTGAAAATTACATAAACACCCCAAGATAATGTGCAAATTTAAGCTTACTTAGAGTTCGGTTAGTAGTCAAACTATTGACTAGGGAATGCTCCTTCGAACTTTATGCTAGAGTTTGGAAACCAGATTCTATAGAACATCGGTCAGGCTTGACGGGAAACGGAATGCTCGGCGATTGAAATTGACACAAATAAGACCTTGTTGTAATGTATCAATTGTGATTTAACTGTGGGTAAGGCATTACACCGGTAACATAGGTAATAGAAGGTGTCCCTGTTTTTTAACCTAACGTTTGCTGCAATATATATTACCAAATTCACAGGATTATTCAAACGGTTACAAGTGGCAAGGTCGTGACAAAAACTGAAGGCATCATAAATTTTTGTTACAAGCTGACAGAGCAATATTAACCACTGTTAGTCTTTGGAAACAGTTTGCAAGGGATTGTTTTTACCTTGTTATTGTACACCCATATCGGTCAGTGATCTACTAATAGTACTGTAAATGGGAGTACAAAGCTGTCTGTTTGATAAATTTGTCAGAGGCAGTAATTCTAGGCAAAGACTCTGACGTTTAATTTTAAATATAAGATCACCATAAGTATGTGTCATGGCGATGAAGTTTCCAAATTATTCTACGAAAACATTGGTGTCACTGCTCTAGTAAAGAATTAATTTGTTCTCGAATCTTCCATGCTGACGTTGGTTACAACATTGACTGAAGAACATGCTAGAAACTTCAATTTGTTTATATGTTTCTCGAATGTTGTAACTATGCTGTACTCAGGTATGTATACTGCTGCCCAGCAGCAGTCACCAGTGTATAATGGTTGTGCGACGGTTTTGTAATGGTTCCGTCAGCAGAACGCGTTGGCAATAGAATTTTCTAGAAAACATAGGCGATAACACGTCGGCGGTAGAAATCTCTAGAAGAACATGAAATAGTGTATAAACTGTTAAAATGACATTTTTGCTCAGTTTGATCTACTTCACTTCGTTCGTTTACGACGATTTGATAGACGCTTGATCGTTTATCCACATAGAAAATATCAAGGTTCGTTCTGTTTATACCCTTTTATTGTTACTCACAGTAAAGTTTATTTAATAGCCGAGGTTATCACAAAGACTAACGTTAGCCAATAAACAGCTTTATCACAGCGAGACCGAGTAGGACACACCAAGGCACATTATTCCAGATTTCTCCTTTTATCGTCGGCCTCGTGTTCGCTGGACTCAACTACGATACGTATACTTTGATCGATCACGTTACTTGACGCATACAACTGGTCGATGTCGCAACAAGGCGAGGTTCCGTGGCCCACGATCATCCCAACTGGCTGAGCAATTAAAGCAAATCAACGTAAAAAACGAACGACAGTCAATCGAATGCAGCCCCCGTTGGTTCTAGCATGTTTGAGTCTCAACAACAGCCAGGCAACCACCTTGCGAATCCTTCTTATCATTGGCGGAGTCGAACCAAACCAGGGCCCATCAATCTGTCTTAGCAAACGAAGAACACACTGGCCGGAATGCTGCAAATCATTAAAGGGAAGTGACAAGTCGATCGTTATGCCGCTAACCCGAGAGGATATGATTACGGTGCTGAGGCCATTCGGTCTTGACGTCATCCAGCTGGCGCACAGTCAATTTACAATTGCCCAGTTCCAAGCCACCGCTGGATCGGGTCAAATCGAGCATTCTCAAATAACCAATTGGGTCAACTCAAGCAGCTGCCGCGGTTCAATCGCAAGGCGCCACAGTCGTGGTTCAACCAGGGCGAACAAACTCTCGGGTCAATCTTCGACGGTCTGGAGAAGTGCAATGTCCTCCGGGTCATCAACAATGCACTGATCCACGAGTCAAGGGTCGAGCTCAATGCGGGGTAAGGTGAAATCAAGCCTACACCTATCAACTACTAAGCTGACAGTGGCCACCGACGACTTCGCATTTGTCTCGCAGAGAAGGACCTGAATGAGTACAGACCGTCAAGCGCTCTTCGCGAACTCCTCGAACTAGCCCCGAACAGTAGAGAACTCGCTCGCCTGCGTTTCCTCGAGATCCTACCCGAGTGAATACAGCTCACGCTGGTCTCAATAGACAACATCCACCTCGAGCAAGTGACGCGTATCGCACACATCATGATGGAGATGGCCGACCCAAATCTTGTCAGTCCTGTCAATCAAGTCACGGCTCGAATGAAGCAACAACTGGTACCGGGCGTGCCCCGAGATCGAACCAGACGGCCACGGATCTGTTGCAAGCCTCGATCCAACAGCAAATTAGCGACCTGGGCGCAGCCGTCCGTAGGATATCCTTCTGCGGTGGGTCAATCAGTTGTGGCTCATCTGGACATTCAAACAACAACTTTGAGGGTGTGCGCCAAACGGCGTGTGCTGGTATCACGCCAAGTAGGGAGTCAATGCCCAACGGCGCCAGGGTCCCCAGTTCTGCTCTTTCGACACAAAGCCGGTGCCAGTAACGACCGGGGAAACGAGTAGTCCCCACCGCTGGCCCAGCAAGCGGTGGGGCAGTCAACGCTGTGTTCATCAGGGCAACCTCGGTCGGGCGCTTCATTGTAGACGGCGACAGCTGAATTTCCTTCCTGATCCCTGTCAATCGCTGAACACAACTCCACTCCCCCATTGCCCGGTCGACGCTATCGCGATCAACGGAATCCCGGTTGAGATCAAAGGCAAGCGCCACCTTTCCTTCCGGCTCACGGGTTTTCCCCAGCTGTGCCACTGGAACTTCTACGTCGCTGATCTCACGCACCTAATCCTTGGTCGAGATCTTCTTCGTCATCATGCTTTCGCGGTCGACTGCGTCAACAACTGCCTGATCCCGGCAGACAGCACAAGGTCTTCTTCGACATACTGTTAAACAATCACGGAGCCCGAATCAACCCAATCGGACATTCGAGACGACCAGGGTCAAGCAGCTTCTCAATGGGTTCTCCAAAAAATCTTCAAGCCAATCGACGCTTTCTCCCCGGCGCTACATTGTATAGAGCAATACATCGTCACAACGGGGCCATCATGCTTCGTTCGTCCCCGTCGCCCGGACGGACCCAAGCTCGTGATCGCAAAAGCAGTTATTCTCCGAGTGGGAACAGCAAGGTATCGTCCACCGCGGTGAGTCCCCTTACGCGTCTCCTTTACGTATGGCTCCAAAAGCGGACCCCCAAATACCATACCGCTTGACGGGCGACTAACGGAAACTCAACCGTCAAACTGTCTCCGATCGCTACCCGTTACACAACCTAACAGATATTTCGGCCGAGTTACATGGGGCAACAGTCTTCTCGAAGCTGGACCTTATCTGCACCTACACACAGATCCCAGTCACGCTGCAGGATCAACCGAAGACGGTCGTCACATCACCTTTCGGCTTATTACTGTTCAGGAGCATGCCTTTTTGGCTTCCACAACGCCGCCCAACCTTTCGAAAGACTCATGGAATCAACTCTTTGGGAATTGCCTTTTGTCAAGGTCTATATCGACGATATTCTAGTCGCAAGTCGGTCTACGGACGAGCACCAAAGGCACTTTTATTCAGTCCTGAAACAACTCAACGACCAGGGCCTACGTCTGCGCCCGGACAAGTGTGTTCTGTTCAGTAACAAGGTCAACTTCGAGGAGACCGATACCAAGGCCGTCCGGCCGATACCCTCCAAGGTCAACGCCATCCTCGTCTACCCGCACCAAAACAACGAGGGCACTGCGCGGTTTCCTCAACATGGCCGGTTTCTACCACCGTTTTGTTCCAGGGTTCTCAAAGATTGCTGCCCCTCTCACCAATCTCATACGAGGAAGAGCTGAAAAGGCAACCTTCCGTCTGGACTGGTCGGACAACAGCCGCCAGGCATTCGACTCAATCAAATCTGCTGTAGCACTGGCCGTGAGCCTATCATTGCCCAATCCATAGGGCAGACTCCAGCTGGTCACAGATAAGTCCAGTACCGCCGTGGGCGCAGTCATCAACCAAGTGGTCGACGGCACTCTGGAACCATTAGCGTTCTACTCGGACAAGCTTATGCCACTCGAATCCCGCAAATTGGTCTTCGACAGAGAACTTCTAGCAATCTACAACGCCCTGAATCACTTCTCCTAGCTTCATGGAACGGAGTTCACCGTGCGCAATGACCACAAATCCCTGATCAACACCCTCACAATGACTAATGCCTCCACCCAGCAGCCTTGATTGCTGTCCTTCATGTCGGAGTTCAGTTGCAACATCGAGCTCGTCGTCGGCTCGGACAATATTGTGGCGGACTCTTTATCCCGTCAAGTGTGCGCAATCACCGCAGCGTTCGACAACTAGCAACAGCTCAATCAACCGACGACAACCTCATGCTATTTTTGAAGACCACGTGCCTGCCCATGAAGCAGCTGAAGATCAATAACGGGACAATCCATTGTGAAGCATCAAACCCGCAACTACGACCCTACATCTCGTCAAAAAGCAGCGCACAATCTCAACCACGTAGGATCCGGGCAACCTTTTACGAAAGCGCCAGCGGTTACATCTGGCCCGAGATGAACCATGATGTCAAGCAGGGGTGCCGCAAATGCCTCGATTGCCAAAGGAACACGGTCAGTCGCCACACGAAGACTACCGTCGGCACGATCTTTACTCCTGATCGGTTCTACACGATTCACATTGACATCGTTGGGGCATTCCCAGCTTCCGCAACCGCTCTATCGTTTCGACTCTCATTTCTGGCTGGATCAGCCGCTTTGGAGTTCCGCGTGTCATCATTTCGGACCGTTGGGCCAATCCGAATCAGTCCTTTGGTCAACGCTAATGGATCAGCTGAGAATTGAGCGACGGCGCACTACCTCCTGCCACTCGGCATGTAACGGCGCTGTCGAACGATTTCACCAAACGCTAGAGACCGGACTCCGGCCCACTACAACTCCTTTTCTTGGACGCACTAACTTCCACTGGTGCTCCTCGGAATCCGGACAGCACTTAACGACAAAGGTTTCACTCTCTGTCAGATGGTCTTCGGTGCTAACGTCGATCTCCTCACGGCTACCTAACGCTTACATCGACGTTTGCGGACATGAACGCCTCCTCACTTTGTACGAAACCTGCAGGCTATCCCCACGCTCATTTATTCGTGCGAGTCTCGGACTTTGAAGGCTAAAGATATTAGGAAGGTCGAGTAATTTCAAATGAGATGCCTCAGGGCTATTTGCAGGGTCAACCTGCTACACAGAGTGCAAAACGTGGCCATACACTCAACGTGCTTAAAACAACCCCCTGTGGGCGACATCATTCGGAAACACCGCATAGGTGGAGCGGGCCATGTCTAGCGCGTGCCCGCAGACCGCTTGCCCAAACAACTGTATCTCGAAGACCCTGCATTCCTTTGGAGCAACGGCTATTTCATCTCACAAGCAATGGCACGACGACCTTCGCATCGTTTATTTTACCCTGGAAGAAACCTTCGCTGCAGCGCAAAATCGGCTACAGTGGGGGGTGGTATTATTCGTGACTTGGTGTGGTTCCCTCGTGGAACTTCGTTTCGTAGCCGTACAAGCGATAACGCTATAAAAGTCGATTTAGTCAATATTGGTAAATATATGGAGATGGGTATTCGACTATATTAGTAAGTACAAAGGAAGTCAAAAATTAGATAATTTTACAAGATGACTAACTCTAACAGCGTAGCTAGGCAGGCTGGACACAAATCCTGCTAAAAATATAAAAATAAACGGTGCAGTTTCGGCAATTGTGCTTATATTAATTCATAATTCAATTTTTGTTTTTTCTATTTTGTATATTTCATTTAATACCATAGCTATTAATTGCTTTTTGTGGTAATTTAAATGTTTTGTTGTATGATTTACCTTTTCATTATTTTTTATGCTTTCACAGGGGTAGGGGTTGAAATGGGATTTTTTATGACGGCTATCGGTTATTAAATGGGGACGGGATTCGTCACCTAAAGTTTGTGTGGTCAGAGGTGTAGCTAGTAGTATGCCGGTGGGACGTTTAAGCCGGGACGCGTCCCGTGCGTGATCAGAATTCTTTCCCTATATTTTGTCTTGCGACTTGCCCTTTTGCTCGGTTCGATACTCTGATTTAAATATTTGGATATCAAACACCTAGCAATTAATGTTTATTACAAAACCGGATAAAACAAGGCACGATGATTCTGCTCTTAACACCCGTAGGCTGTGATAAGGTTTGGCTCTCCGAACAACTACAATTCACCCGTAGGTTACTACACATCGTACTATTCTCAGTACCAATAACATTATACACCACGCTTTTCCAACACATTGGATACTTGCACATACCTCTAGATACTGTCTATTTGCGCTAACACCTGTTCTTTCGAGGCTAGGTTTTTTTAGTTCAGGTTAGATTATGTGGTAATGTAGTACGCCTCTTAAAAGTTTGTACGACCGCCCCCGAATGGCTGACGACGCACGTTTATCTGAGTATCTGAACATAGGGCCTATATTTACGTTAATACGGCCCTTATTTATGCATCATTATATATATATATATCAGGGAGTAACCGGAATTCCGGTTCCGGTTCCGGCGAAAATCGTGTTCCGGTTGCGGTTCCGGCAAAGGGCAAAAACCATACCGGAACCGGAGTTCCGGTTTAAAAACTTTGTTTGAAATTTTCCACGTTTTTTGCTTCATCCTGTAATCCAAACATATGTAATATATTATACAATGATCAAGCTCCAATACAACCAAGCAAAAAAAGATTAACTAACCAATTTGCCCTGTGAAACGTAAGTAGGGCACATAATTTGAGCAGGAATTTTTCATAATAACCTGTAGCAGTTTGTTAAATCAAAGCCAGGTCGATGCTTGTAGCAGCTATTTTACACATCCAGAAGTCTGTGGGATGTGTTTGAATTCGGTAACAGAGTATGGCTTACGCAGAAGTACTTAGGGTATGCTTGGCTAATATAAATTGCGTCAAGCACCCGCCAGTGCGCTTGTAAACTTGGTAAATCAGTCTAAATTGAAGTAAACTAACATTATCTGCAACGCAGCTAGAAATTGCTTTCTTGGCAATGAACTGTATTTATTGAAACTGTGCGAGCAGCATCACAGTTTGTCTCATTTATAGCATTCTGATTCGAAAGTTATCGTCATTATCATCTAACTGACGGGCACTGTTTGTCCAACGCTATCATAAACAGTGTCTCTTATTCATTATTAGATCAGAAAATTACTTTCTATCTATTAATTTCTCTTAGAATCACATAAACCAATAATTTCAAGTTTCCTTCAGAACAACATGTAACAAACGTATATGTAGTAAAGGGAGGAGACTGGAGACAGAGCGAAAGTGTGTATTCTACGCTCCAAGCTTTGTAAGCACATTCGATTTGCCGCAGTATACGCAATGGTGTATAGTGGAAGACATTTTGTGCTCTGAATGTCAAAAAACCAACGTATTTGAACGATAAATAACCATTATTAGCTTCCTCAGTCTTTAAAGTTTCAGAAAAGCAATAATACCATCGCAATACATTAAGTTTAATGTAAAAGTTATTTTTAATGCATTTTAAATCCACTATACCTTCATTTCTTCCGTCATCTGTTTTACTATATATAAATTTCGAAGACCAGGTTCCGGTTCCGGATCCGGTTTAAATGGACGGTTCCGGTTGCTGGTTCCGGTTCCGGTAAATTTCGGTTCCGGCTATTCCCTGATATATATATATATAATATGATATATATATATAATTTTATAATATATATATTTTAATATATAGATCTATACAATACAAATATATATACACATTCATGCATATTTGAATGTGTAGCAGTTCTCGCTTTGCATCTCGAGTACTCGTATTGCGCTGAATTCAAAAATTAATATTATAGGTCACCATATGACAGAAGTTATCAAACGCCATGATTAGCTCCAATGTTTAGCAGTTCCTAACAGTAAAAAATAAAAATTGTAATTCGGAAATATACTAAAACAATGAAGACATAATAATAAAGCGAAACTCTGAAGGCCTCTATTAAGTGGTGCTCTATTGATATTTAAATAATGCGATGATTAGCGTGCATTGAAAACATGTTTAACAAAATTTCGCGTAGTTTTGTCATTTAGCTATTATCAGTAGCCCGTTTTGAGACGAATGTTCTTAAAATGTCGAGATGTGAATTGTACTTTTAGTTTCTTAATTATTCTAATTATGGTATACCAGGTGCTGTTTGGGTTACTTCTGCCATGCATCGCAGTTGCCAGTGATGTCATTGTGTTAACTGAAGAGAATTTTAAACCCGAAGTCTCTGGTCATGACGTGATTTTAATAGAATTTTTTGCACCTTGGTAAGTTTATGAAATATTTTAATTATAATTTATATTGTTTGTATGTGACTAAAATACTACCCGTTATCCTAGTCGATCTTATATCTCTTTGCAGTCCCACATTTACAAATTTGAAAATGAAAGCTGCTTCGATTGATTGAATTCAAAGCCTGGCCTGTCTACAGTCTTACAGGTGGGTGGGATTTTGGGTGCCCAATCTGCCCCCTCCTCGTTAATTTAAAAAAAATGAAGGCGACAAATTTTTACTCTATACGCTTTGTGTTTCCATATTTTCAGGTACTGTTAACTGTCGTTAACTACGTTTTAGCATTGCGAATACATTGTGATAATTAAAGTGGAAAGGCGTTTTGTATACAATAAACAAAACTAGAGATATTCCTAAATTTTGTTTGACTTAGTTGAACTTTGGTTGGAGGCCTCGAGCGAGTTGGGGGAGGATGGATATCGTGGAAAATCTCACAAACATGTTGTGATGTCGATGTGGAAAGTGGAGGTCTTCACATCCCCATTATGGGCAGTTTAGAACGGTGTATGCTTTCGCCTTTGCGGACAACGTTACTTCCGTGCTCTTATATAAATTTGAATGTTGTTATAAGTTTTAAGACATGACTGAACAGTACGATAGCAAATATTTGCTCTTAATAAACGAACGGTGTGAGGCAAGTTCGGGTGGGGTATGGTTGTTATGGCAGGCCGATCGAAAAGTATTTTTCTAGAAAAAAAGTTTTTTATGTGCGTAATTTATAACTCGTTAATGCGTAGTCTGAATTCGGTCGATGACTCAAAATATGTATTTTGTGAAGGCGATTAGGTGAACTTAACATGACCACGTTTGAGCTCTCTTTTGGTCAAACAACCCGCATTTTTTGCCAATTTGCGTTGTATAATGTGAATTTGCCAAATTGGATTGCAACATGTATCACTCGGAAATGCGCCATGTGATTATGGTAATTTTTTCCTAACAGGCGCAATTCATGGATCGCATATATTGCTGTTAGCATTTGCTTGTATGTTCCAACGTTGTCGAGAAGAAGTCCTTCTCAGGTCAACGTTGTTTCAAATTTAGTCTTTGGTGTGCGTCGCTTGCAGTAGTCGGGCTGATTTGGCTGAAATTTTCAAAGATCATCTGGGCATAGATGGTGTAGTGTTTTGGTGCATAGTTTTACAGGATATGGTTTTATCTATACATTAATTTCATAATATATTTGTTTTGTTACTAATCAGAACGTAGTGAAACGTAGTGGAGATTGTGTGTTGCAGGGGTGAAATCTTTTAAATTCCGTCTGTGTGTGTGTGATCGGCCATAACGCGAGAACTCCTGAACCGATTTTCATGATCTTGGGCTCAGTCGAACCTGAACATGCATCCCCGAGCGTTTTTTGATTTGGTGTCTGGTTCCGGGGTCAGGGGTCAAAATGTGGGTTTTTGGCTCCATTTTACTCCATTTTAGTACCCTTCACGGAAGTAAGGTTATATTTATCTTAACAATCGAATTTTTTCTCTGGATGGTTTTATTTCATAGTAAAATGATAAATGCCGATGCCTCTTTTTTCGTTTTTCGATTAAGGCTCCGGTTCTGGATTTATGGGGTTTGAGGTACGGGGGTATGGCGCCCCAATGGTTCCTCGACCCAAAATTTGAAAATTTGTTCTGACGTCTTGGGCGGCTGATAAGTTTTACCTGGGGGTTTTCGGGCATGGGAAACTCATTGCCGGTGCCGGTTTTGCTCTGCGACCCATGGTTCCATGGGTACGGGGGTATGACGCCCCATGGTTCGGGTCAGAGGTCAAAATGAGGGTTTTTAGTACCCTTCACGGAAGCAAGGTTATTTTTATCTTAACATTCGAATTTCTTTCTCTGGTTGGTTTTATTTCATAGTAAAATGATAAATGCCGATGCCTCTTTTTTGTTTTTCGAGTATGGCTCCGGTTTTGGAGTTAGGAGGTTTGAGGTATGGCACCCCGTGGTTCCTCGTCCCAGAATTAGAAAATTTGTTCTGACGTCCTCGGCGGCTGAAAAGTTTCACTTGGGGATTTTCGGGCTTGTGAAACACATTGCCGGTATTGGTTTTACTCTGTGACCAATGGTTCCGTGTTTACAAGGGTATGGCGCCCCTTTAGTTCGTGGTCAGAGGTCAAAATGAGGGTTTTTACACCATTATAGTACCCTTCACGGAAGCAAGGTTATTTTTGTCGTACGTAACTTTCGAATTATTTTCTCTGGTTGGATTTATTTCGTAGTGAAACGATAAATACCGATGCCTCATTTTTGTTTTTCGATTAAGGCTCCGGTTTTGGAGTTATGGGGTTTGAGGTATGGCACCCTCGTGATTCCTCGTTCCAAAATTAGGAAATTTGTTCCGACGTCCTTTGCGGCTGAAAAGTTTCACTTGGGGGTTTTCGGGCATGGAAAACTCATTACCGGTATTGGTTTTACCTTGCGACCCATGGGTACAAGGGTATGGCGCCCCTTTGGTTCGGGGTCAGAGGTCATAATGAGGGTTTTTACACCATTTTGGTAGCCTTCACGGAACCAACGTTATTTTTATCGTAACTTTCGAATTTTTTCTCTGGTTGGATTTATTTCGTAGTAAAATTATAAATGCATACGTATGCCTCTTTTTTGTTTTTTGACTAAGGCTCCGGTTTTGGAGTTATGGGGTTTGAGGTATGACACCCTCATGGTTCCTCGTCCCAAAATTGGAATATTTGTTCTGACGTCCTGGGCTGCTGAAAAATTTCACGTGGGGGTTTTCGGGCATGGGAAACTCATTGCCGGTGCTAGTTTTGCTCTGCGACCCACGGTTCCATATGTAGCATCGACGAATACTATCGAGAGCTGATTTGATATGCACGCAAAAGGCGTACGTGTACCTATGCTTCACTACATTTTGCAATCTCGATAAAGTTACTAGTGTTAGAGTTGACGCATCCCGTTATATTTATGTTTTATCGGCATCTATAAATAAAGTTTCATTCAAAGTTCGCAAATACAGTCACGCTGAGAAATAAACACAAATTTTTGGGGAAAATTCGCGAAAGCGATGTTAATTGCCACACATGTTAATTTTTTGTGAACGGTTCGCGAAAAATTTGCTATTAGTCTTAACCTTGACCACTTGGCTAACAATAGCGCTCGTTAACTAAGGGAGTTTTCGAAGGTTACGTAATCAGGAGTGCCTTTTTACAATTCTTATTAGGGAATTTTTTTGCAATTTGTCTATATTGCAAGCTGTAGCACCAAACATCGATTTCAGAAATATAAACAATCCAACCGGTCAAATGAAAATTAAAAAAAGTGAAAATATGTCTCAAAAGATCTGAAATCCGCAAAATGGTAAATTCCGACAAGTTTTCGGTTATAACTCGGCTCGAATCAAAAATTCTCCAAAAATCTAAAAGGGCACATAATCAGCGAGTTTACTGAGATGTTTGGTGCGCTGAGTACTATGGTTTTCGTAGTTTAGAGTCCAACAAGATTTTCAATGCATTTCAACGCGTTTAAAACGGACGATCTGTAAATCTGAATTATCGAAAAATTACGCATGTTGTCACCTTGCTTGCTTGGTTATGAGCAGTTTTCAACGCTTTCAGATTAGCTATATGTTTTGTGTCATGCTGAACATGCTGCAATAGTGATCTGTAACCCTTGATAGACCAGCATTATAAAGTTTCAGTTGTTTCAGATGTTTTACGAAGTTGTATAAAACACAAAGCTTGCTACAGGAGATTACACATGACAACTTATAGAAGAAGCCGCGGTCGCTCGGTTTCACCCTTTCCAGCTTGATAATACTACTAGTAGCTTTTATTATCGCCAATATGGCGAATTCTGGTAGTTGAATAGCTTACAGAAATGTACATAGTTACATGAGCATTAAATTGCAAAATTATCATTGTTTGCTCTACAAAAATAGTCGAATGACGCCCATATAGCTCGAATGATTGCGAAGATATTACAATTTAGTGGTTTTTGGAATCCATGGGCCCATATAAAAACCATTTTTCACCTAACCCTGCAGCGTAAATAATGACAATAGCAGCAACTTTTTCAATTACAATTCGTTGCTATACAAAACGAGACCAAAAACATTAATACAGCTTGAGCATTTGTGGAGGTATTACCATTTTCGTGTATTTTGGATCCTATGGGCCCATTGAAAACCCTCTTTGACACAACCCTGCAATGCAAAAATACAATTGCAGTATTCCATGTGCAGCTATACAAATGATATATGGCTCTACGAAATGAGCCCAGTGATGCTCATATAGCTCGACCGGTTGCTAACATATTGCAATTATTTATTAGGTCTCGCGAGCCCATTAAAAACTTCTTTTGGCCCAAGTTCTGCATTGTAAAAAACCATTCATCGAAGCATTATATTATGCAGTCCCATCGAGCTTATTTTGCTGTACAAAATGGTCCTAAATTTTTCATTATATATTTACACCAATTGTCTAAATACAATTCATATGTCTTGTCGGACCCTTTTTGACCAGATAACAACCAGTTCAATCCACCGTTTGTAGCCAAAAGGAGTTACCGTCTATTTTTGCGTTTAACTAAAGAGCTGAATAGAGCTATCGAATGAGCTATCGTGCAAATCAATCCGCACCGCCAAAGTAGAGTTATGCGTGTGACTTCAAAAAACCCAGAAGCAGACACCGTCGAAATTTACTACTTCGTACATTCGTTCCACTCACTAGTCAGAATTCAATTATTGCTCTGTATGGCTATATAATTATTATCAAAGACATTTTGGTAATATTTGATTTTTAGGTTTGTAATTCTGATTTAGTGTAATCAGTTGAATAAGTTCAAAGGAATCGTATTAGTTTTGTGTAAGAGCAAGTCGAAAGCGTTGTTGTATGTTCGACAATGGGTTTTAAGGTGTGCTGCTTTATAAGCGTTTGCAGATATATTACTTATGTGTGTTATGGACCCACACTATCGCAATAGTCTGTTATGCTCAGTCTGTTCTCAACCGTCGTGAATGGAGTCCGTAAGTAGTATAAGAGACACTGTCTTCAGTTTCTATTGTATCGAGTGATGTCAATATATCTTGTTGCAATATTTCGTTTGGGTTACAGGTGTGGGCACTGTAAAAAGTTAGCACCAGAATATGAAAAAGCGGCAAAAAAATTGAAGAAAAACGACCCACCAATTCCATTAGCATCGGTAAGTTTGTTTTATATTCCCGAACAATTATCATAAATTTCCTACCGTAATAAATACGGCATTAATGATTCTGTTATAGCTTTTGTGAAGCTGGACCTACAATGTAGCTGAAAAGCTTTAACCGTTTTGACACCTTTTGCGACAAATCACATTATAAACTCAGTATGTTTTTCAAATTACATAATATTGTCTGGTGAGGTTCAAGAAACGACAGCTTAAGCAGAAGCAGTGACACCATATTTTATCATACAGTTTACGAATTCCAACGCACTTGGACTGGCCTGTCCACATGACCAAAATTTTATTTGGGGGCTTTATGCTGAAGCCCCGGCTCCAACTTGGGGAAATCGGAAATACCTGTCGCAATTTCCCCTAGGTTAGCTGGAGCGAAACCCATTACCCTATGTCAGATTGGGGTTTTGTAGCATTTTCATGCATTTACCGCGTGCATATCATTGTTTTTTGGATATTACTTGGCTAATGAAAACGCATGTTTATGCAGCCCGCACTTTATTTTAATTTAGGATTTTGTCATGAGTAGTCGAAATACTAGTAGCTTATCTTATCCCAAGATAGTTAATTCTGAGTGTTAAATATCTTCGGGATCCCAAAAGTCCATTAAAACCCATCTTGATGCAACCCTGCCTGGTAGATGAGGTCAATAGCAACGCACCACACATATCTATGTAGACATATAGAGCTTTGCTTTCTGTACAACACGCGCTTATCTCTAAGCCGAATCGCCTAACCCAGTTGTGGAGATATTACCGATTTGGTGTTTTAGGGTATCCCAATGGCCCATTTGAAAACCCATTTTACCTAACCTTGGAGCGTGAGTGACCTCGGAAGCAAGGAGTTGCATAACTTTATACAACTAAGCTTTCTGAACAAAATGAGCCCAACTGAAGCCAGATCACAATCGTGATTGTCGAGGATGAGTCATAGTGTATTTTGCTGGGATCCAAAGGGTCCCTACTCGGGCCCAGTTTTAAAGGGGAAAGAGTGCGAATCGGTTTTCGCATCCATGTAAAGGGCACAAATAGATATTTTAAGCTTTCGAATGACTATAGCGCCACCTGATCTGCCAATCAGAAGTTGAGTTATGCTTGTCACACCAAAGACACAAACAGATGCCGCCAAATTTCCCATTCCTGACCAATGAGAATTCTTCGTTGACGCTCAGAAGCAGTAGTATTGAGTTTTGTTATAACCGTTTTTATTAGTACGATCATGGCGTGCCGAGGGGTTGAGCTAGAGGGAAGCCAAAATGTACCTGTGGGACTGTCCAAATTCGTGTCTGCCGGTCGAAAATCTGACCCCCTCTGTGGGAAGGCCAGTTGGATAATTTCATTGAACTGAAAACATACGAAAACAGAAAAAAAACTCACTCAAATGGACACAGAACGACCAGTGCCCCAATATTCGTAATTACATTTGGTCTTTAGTGCACTAAATTTTTCTATTTTTCCGCAAAGATATAGACACCTAGTTGTGCCTTTTAATACAGTCACGGACAGAAATAAGTTCACAAAAACGAATGCAACGACGACCGTTTCTAAACGAACGTAAAAAATCGCCCTAATATACGACATTTTTTCACATTTACGTTCAATTAAAAACGAACGTTGTAACGGTCGTTTGCCTTTCGTATTCGTTTTTTTGCGCACTTATTTATTATTTTTGTCCGTAATTGTACGTTTGGCTATGTCCAAGCTGAAGCTTGCGACGTTGGCGTCCATACGAATTTCTGCTCGTTTCTCCATTATAATCTGGCGACTAGTGTAATGGCAATTTATTACATAGTTAAGCTGAAGTTGCTTTTTCTGGTTGTGCTTGTTTTCTTTTTGTTTTGCTTTTTTCGTATGTCATTAAAGTGTAATAATTTTTACGGTAGTTGGGAATTCGCCGATCCAGGCGCTTAGTATGTAATTATTCTTTTTCTAATTGAATTCCAGTTTTCAAGTTATTTTAGTGTTTTAGTTTTTACGCCATTTGCTACGTTATATATAAAATTTCAGCAACAATGCGAATCTGAAGTACTGTTATATTGATTTAGTTGTTAAGCATTATGATGAATTGATATAAATACCTTAATCGTTTAGTAATGGAACATTGAATATCGCCGAGATTGGCTAACGTCAATCACAATCTAAATTATTTTGCGATGGTTTGTTTCATAAATCTACACAGATTTTTTGGAGTAAGGTTTACATAATAAATATTTATGCTTACACAAGCGATGATATTCTGTTCAAGGATTAGGTTTATCATTGCCGAATGTTGGTCTGAGTTTATTTTTGTCATGACTTGCATAACTTAGTTGATTTATTGTGGTTTGTTTTTTCTGAAGCGGTGAAATTTAATTTTGTATAATGAAGTAAGTATTCACATGTTATGCTATGGGTTTCTAAGGCACCCATTGTTTGACCATTTCCTGTATTATTTTCTTGATGTACGGTATGCGCAAAAATGAATATATGTCATTTCGACCGAGCGAGCGACAGTCATTTTTTATGTATGCAGCAATTTCTAGTCATGGACATAATGGTTGAAGAGCAGCTATTATTGTTAAGCGGAGCGACGCGAATAGTTTTTGTTCTTGTCAGATGGGAAAATTCGGCACCGTCTGTCCGTTCGGCCGCTTGTTGAACTCCTCAATAACTACTGTAACGATTTTATAAAACATTTTTGTTTGAAAGGCTTTATATCGGACAGATGCAAGACTTATAGATTTTATCAAAATTTGCTTTAGTTAATCAGTAATTACCTAATTAGTTAAGAATTTTATCCTATTTTTAGCATTTTCAAACAAAAAATGTATATTTTTCAATAAATAATTAGTGTAAAGATATTATTTTGGTGCATATACTACATCTCGCCGTGGTGATTGTAAATCTGGTGTTTACTAGTCGAGGAACTTAAAAACATGCTAATTAGTTAGTTAATTATCTAATGTTTTGAGAATTTTCCAAATGCTTAAAAATAAAAATAAATTGCATGCGGGTGTTTTCTATGTCGCTGATGACGAATATGACATTTCTGAAGCTCTAACACATGGACGTATATGGTAACTAGTTGAGTAATTAACCAGCTGATTAGGTAATTTTATATAAATTTTAAAATCACTTCAAAATTGCTAATTTGTTTCTCTTGCGGGTTTTCGATGTCGCTGAATATTAATGTGTTCCTTTTAAAGCTCTATGATCTTATCATGGGTGCTCATTAGGTAATTAATTAGCTAATTAGTTGATATTACTAATTAGCAAATTTTTAGGTAGCTAGCTTTTTGTATGGAGGATTTGACATCAGTTGTCTAAAACGTGATATTTATTATAAATTGATGAAATAATTATTTGAAACACATGTACACACCAATAAGATATCAAATACTTTGCTTGTTGCTCAGTTCACTTTTTGTAATTTATTACGCTTACTAGTTTATATTTGTAATAAAATTCTGAGTTATGCTGGAAGATGGATCAAGCTACGAGTGCCCAGCGAACATTATAATTCTAAGCAAGCGATCTCTGTAATTATCTCAGATACAAGTAACGTTTTCAGCAACCCCTTAAAACTATATAATAGCACATTTAACAAACTGTATCATTGCATTGAAAATAACAAAATCTTGCCCAATCAAAGACGGTGTGGGGGACCAAGGGGCACAGTAGCATCCGAAAAGGACCATCGGTCACAGATTCGTTTAAATAAATATTTTTGCCAACCTCCAAAACCTTTATTGTGACCATATAATATTTATTAACAATTATCTCAAATATGTGAATTTAACAGTTGAAGGCACCATTTCTGGGACACCATGTTGTGTCCTTATGTTCATATCGACGAGTACAAAATTGTCCGCTACCAAAGCCTATAGGTATCGTGCAGAGGAAACAAAAATTATGCGGTTTGCGATTTAAGAAGTAACTTAAAAACGTCTCTCCTCGGTCGCAAAATTACCGGGAATGCCATCTGTCGGTCGCAAAATTACCGGCAATGCCATCTGTAAATGTGTATACTAATCCAATGTGTGGGTTTTGTAGATGAAATCTGAATCTGGTAGCAGGTGAGAGCATTTGCTATCATTATATGAAAGACTCCTTCAGAATATCTTCATTTATTCCTGTGATATTTAGAAAAAATCTGGTTGGGCTGAAGAATGGGCACGGTATATTTTATAAGTGCTTAAACAAATAAATGCTTGCACACTTCACTCACTTCGCAAATGTTTACAGTACTCGTCTGATATAAGTACTGTTTTCTTCTGCGTTAGTTAGAATAGACTGAAATTCCAGTTGGAAAAAAATTTGTTCGAGATTTGGTCGAGGTTTTTGTTTGTTATTTTTCTCATTTATTTCACAACTGTTCACAGATAGGTTAATTTATTTTGCTCGATATTTGTATGTTCAAAGCACAACAGGCGTTTGTGTTGAGTATTTACTATGTAGTGAATTAAAATTCAGCATGGTTCGACGAGCACAAAGGTGTGACGCTTAAGCACCATTAACAGTTCCATTTCGTATATACAGCATCCACTGCCAAATAATTGAACGCAATCTTCGTGGAAATATCCTCGACTTTTTCGGAACTCAAAATTGTATTTCCATGTTTTTTATTGAGCGTACACTTGATACACTAGATCTGTTTCCTTCATCCGCTTGTATTGCTACATTTGTTTGACGTGTAATGAAATCTACATGTGCACAGTGTACACAGCTTTGCGTTTGCGTTCTATAGTTTTCCTGTCCAAATCACAAAATCGAGACGGACTGGAATTTTTGACATTATACTTGTGATCCTCGATATTTAAAGTTATAACTTTCTCAGAAGCATGGGATTAAAAATGACGACGACTATGCTCATTGCTCTCATCCAATGGCCTGGTTGCGCTTTTCAAAAATCTAGTAGCTTAGTCTATCAAATTATATGTTGTGTTCCCCACACCGACGTTGATGTAAAGCATTAGGTTGTAAAAAGTCCATTATTTATAATGCCCAAAATATGTTTTCTGTATTCTAAATATATTAAAAAAAGTAAATTTCTGCTGCGTATTTCTAATACCAAGAGTTGATGATCTGTTGCTGAAAAGTATAACATTTAAGCACGTGAAGCACGTTTAAAGCGCATAAAAGCATAAAAGCACGTGAAGCCTATAAGGATGTCGCGCGACGTTTTGCGCTGTGTGTCCCCGGCATTTGTTGGGGAAGGGGGCAAATGTCCGCTTGTATTTGGTCGGGGGTGGGGAATTTTATCCCCCCCATGAAACAGTGAAAGCGCAGCGCGAAACGCACCGCTACATTCATACAGAATTAACATGCATAAGCTGAAAAGTATCATACCCTTCAGCAAAGTATCGTGCGGTCTTGCTAATACTAAAACACTGTGCCAAGCTGCAAGTGCTTTGAAAATAAACATATACAAAAAATATTATTTCCCAAAAAAACTAATTTCAAATTTGAAGCAATTGTCCCAAAAATGAAAATGCCCCTAAAGATTCTAGCACACTTCGGAAGTTTCTGGATAGTCACGGTCGATAACTACAGTAGTGCTTTTCTTGACTGTTGGTGCTGCCGATTTAGACCTATAAGTAAATATTTGAAATACATCAAAAATGTAAGTTTAGAATGTTCTATTTTAATTCCAAGAATGATTAAATTCAATCATTTTTCACTAATTGAGTTATAGGTAGGCGGCAGAGTATTGTAAAAGAAATGAATTTGTGCGCTGTGCATATAATGCTTAAAGTGCTACAAGTTTACAAAGTGAAAAATTTTGCAACTATGTTTCACTTTTTTGAAAGTTATGATTTGTTAATTTAGAAGGTGTCAGTGTTTTTAATGGTGGAGTCTAAATATTGTACCTAGTGGTTTTGAAATTTGTAGACAATGATCGTCAAAATTTTATAACGCATTAATTGCTGCGGCATCAGTTATCGTCCTTTCGAAAATTTGAAGCGGGATCTCGAAGATCACTTATTGTGGGCATAAGATTTGTCGTGGAGAGCATACAATCAAACGTGCTCCCTCATCTCTTGCTGCGAGAATATTATAACTATTAATACATGTTGATCACTAAACGCAAGTGAATGTTTGCATTTGGCAAACGAACGAAGTTGGAGAAGTCCGCGTGAAGCTTTGTTCGTTCTGGCTAATGACCGTGGCATGCTGGAAGTCAGTTTTTGTCACTGCATTCCCTAATTCGCTAAAGCGTTGTCCGACTTCGATCGGTGATCGCTCGAAGTGAGCGTTTGTGATGACATTGTGTCCTATAGATAAGACCAACTTAATCCGAACACGTTTTGACGTCTTTTTGACTAAAAAACCTCGTATTTCTGTCATTTTATTTATAACAAATTTGCTAAATTATGTAGATTGCAACATCTATAATTAGTAGAACGATGCTTGTGGTGCGATTCAAGACACGCATATATATACTGCTGTACGTTTTTGCTTGCATTATAATTTGGTACCGAGCAGAACTCATCTTTTCGGGTCAAAATTGGGCTAATTTAGTTGTAGCGCATAACTTGACAATAGCTAGTCCGATTTGGCTCAAATTTTCGCAGGACACTTAAGCTTGCACGGCTTACCGACATATATACTCTGTAAATATTATTTGCAACGACTGTTTTGTTCATCAAATTATGGGGACAACAACCCAATTTTGAGACTCGTATTTGTCAACTTTCAATCATTATCAAGCCTTTAGTGTCGATGACTGTGCCGATTTGGCTCAGATTTTTTTAGTATTCCGATTCTTAGATAATTTAGTCATATTAGTAATATCAGCAATTAATACTTGTTTTCTTCGGGGCATTAGGGGCCAACACCCTTTTTCAGGCCAAAATATAAGCATTGCCACAGTAGCTTTGCAAAGTTTCTGCATTTTAGCTCATATTTTCGCAGTATATGTACCTATGCTTAAATAGTTACTCATATTAGTGTAGTATTATCTCGGTATTATTTGTTTTTCAAAGAATTATGGGTCCGAACCCCTTTTCAAGTCAAAATTAGCGTAGATTTAGCGGTTATCTCGCATCTCTTGTCAGCAACTGTGCCAGCTTGGCTCAAATTTTATTATCAAAGCTGGATTTGTTTGGATGGCCCACGTATAGTAATATTACTATAATTTCTGCTCTAATCT
Source organism: Trileptium ribeirensis (assembly GCA_030248225.1). Lineage (NCBI taxonomy): Eukaryota > Metazoa > Nematoda > Enoplea > Enoplida > Thoracostomopsidae > Trileptium > Trileptium ribeirensis. The sequence goes on along the minus strand of JASANE010002351.1, from coordinate 46,439 downwards.
TGGAATTGGGCTTTCAACAAACATCATTCAAGCCAAAATTATCGTAAAAGTAGACACTGTCTCTCGTTGCTTGGCAATGAGTTCGGTGATGTGGAATAAATTATTGGAAGATATGCATGCTTCCTGTAGCTATCGATCACAACTTCTTCTTCGAATTATTGGATTTCGACAAAATTTTTTAAACCATAGGAAAAGTGATGATTCGGTGCTGTAGTTGAATGGTATAGGCTTGCTTTACCTACCAGGTAAATATGTTAATAACTGGATTTTTAGAAGATTTTGCAAATCTGGCCAATCAGGTACAACAATCAACAAACTGAATTATTTTGAGAAAATTTCTATTTTTCGGTGTTTTGATTAGACTTTAGCGTTTAACCTGAAAATGGTTGATGTGACATAAAATGTTATACCTCTTGATGAGAAGATGCTTCACAGTTATAGCCATAGTTGCTTGATCCGATGTGTTTTTGAAAGGGTATAACGTATTTCAGTAAACAGCAAATATTCAAATGAGCCCGGGGAGAAACAGATTTTTTGGTGGGAAAGCCTTGATTGGGTCGTGCCGCGCTGCCTTCAGCAGCAGAAAATTTGAACTTTTCTAATCTGACGAAAATGGCGTGTCAAATGCTCTTTAAAATGTATCAGAAAAGTAAGTATAGATTAGAATCGCGGCCACATTTAATAAAAATACTGTGTTCCGAACAAATTGTCAATGTTTTCCTAGTGTGCATTGGTCTTTGTTCTTACATTTATACATGTGTTTGTGTCATTTATACATTTTTCTTGTGCATTATACTATGTTACGTACAAAAGTATTGTGTTGGAAAGTTTGTGAAGGTCATCATAGCCAGAACGCACAATACCATGTATCATGTCTGTATATGATTTGCGTATATAATATATTTTTATTTAGTGTTTTGTGTAGTGAAATTGCTGCTGTAGATTGTCTATCGTATTCATGGGAATTAACAAAATAAGACAAGGCGGTACTGTCTGTATGTGGTTTTAGAATTCGACTGTGTTAGGGCGAATGTCGTAATAAATTTTTATGGTGTTTATGTTCAAGCGGTGCTGGGCTGGAATGTATGTATCGACCGTTTTTGGATGAGTGAAATTAATTTTATTTTCGACCAGACGGGTGGAATATTGACAATAAGCTGTTAAGCTGCGTTGTGGGACGCATGCATACATTGTAGCTTGGAAACATGGTTTAAAACAGTATGTGTTGCTTCTCACACCCGTTTCATATGAAAGCACTTCTAAACTGCTGGCAATTCGCATATAAACGACTTCATATGATGTCAAAAAGATTTTTAAGCCACTTGGCTGTGGAACTCGCTTGAACATCCACTTTTGTGCAGGCCTGCAATGTCGGGATGAAAAGCCGCGGGCAACGCTATTTATTCCGTATGTAGTAGTGTTTCTTTCAAAATGTCTTTGAGGAGCTTCCGGACTGATTCTTAGGGTGCTCTATACTTTCTAAGGTAAGTAGTGAATTGCAAAGCAGATATTCAAATGTTTCTTTTTGGACAGTTTCAATGTCAAGACAGTTTCTTTTTGGGATTCACACCATTATATATTGGTTGCTTTGGAAACAGGATGTGTAACTGGATCACCATGCCTAAGTCTAAGCCTAGCCTGGGATTATAATTAAAGTTTCAATTTTTGATTGATGGGTTTCAATAACACACAAGTTTTACGTCCACCCTTCAGCTAACTAGGCATGATCCCTTGTCACTCCTACATAGACATTAATTCAATCCCCGTCGCAGATGTACACCTGTCTAGAGATTTCAAGCAACAACAACGCTTGGCGCCAGTTCTTTATACTGAGAAAACCAGAACCACACTCTTATTTCTGGCATCTACAAAACCTAGAACACGGGCAACACCGCCTGCAAAAACCTCCCAATCACCACAACGCGTTAAATCTTGCTGCTTATCAATCGATTTTGTAATAAAACCACCAGACGCGTCATGCTTTAAAAATTTTAAATCTGGAGCTTTTAAAGCTTTTAATATTCATTCACTCAATAAGGAGTACGTTTTCCGATATATAATCCTTCAATAGATTTGGTAAAAAATTTTGACATCGAAATAATTCGTCAAACTGTCTATGTATAACTGTGTTCGAATATTGGTCTAACGTTTGTTACGATCAAAGGTTTTTTCAAATTGTTCAACTTTTATAAACTAACATCGTATGGCGCAAGAGCGAGTGACTAGAAGAAGATTATGTGATAGTTTCTATGCTTTGTAATACTTTAAAAACTAGTACAAAGTTTTGAGAATACGTTAAGTTGAACCCGGATAGCTTGATTAGAGCTCTGTATACTAACCACGAGCTATTTCTGTTCTGTTGTTAGCATATACAGGATTTTGTCGGTGAACAACACACGATAAACAATAATATTGTTTCATAGACATGACTTTTAGTTAATAAAACGGTCCGCGTGCAATATGCAATAATTTAGCTATACGTTCAACCTCCATGTCTGTGTTGTATGGATCCTCATTTGAATCTTCGTAAAACTTTCCCGCCGGAATGGGCTATCGATTTTCAATGGCGGAAGTCTTGCCTGAATGAAAATGAGACAGGCTTTTCCTGGAATCGGTCTGATCATTTTTACTTGATATATCGGTACAGCTTGTACATAGACGCTGCGACGTGTGCAATGTTTGCGGATACCCACGTTTAAGCTTTCCCATTTTTTGCATTAAAGTGGCGATATAAACTTATCTGCCTTTTTAAAATGTTATCCCTGATGTATTCGTGGGTATTTGCGGCATTTAACATCGGAAAAGATTATGTCAATTTCATTGTTTTAATGCCTAATTTGTGCTTCGTTTCACCATATTAACGCAAGTGAGAATTTAGGCTTTAGTCTCGGTTCAGCTCTGGAGCCGAGCTGAGATTAGCCTGTTATTATAAATGAGGAGCCAAACTAAGAACTCTTTGTGAGAGTAGTGTCTACGTCATCCGGAGAAGCCGGAAGACCTCGCTTTTATAGCAACAAGAACAAACATATTAACTGAAATATTATACAATGTGTTGTAGCCTGTCAATAGCAAGAACAACTGAGCCTACCTCGGCGCGCCTGCTAAAACTCTGGAAGCAACTATATAACTCACATGATGGTTTGTATATTCTTTCAGATATTACGGAATTACATTACTTTTAATAGTTGGAGCCTAAGATCGAAACCAAGCCTGGTGTGCTTTCGGAAAAGCCAACCCCGGACACCTTGTATGAAGATCCGAGCCCACTTGTTTGCATCAATGGTTCAAAAAGAGCCGAGTTAGAGCTTGAAAATTTTGCTATTCCTCTACACTTTGTAAAATAATTAAAAATTTGACTAATCCTTTACACCATACAATTGTCTTATAGTTTTCTGCGTTGCAATTTGTTTTCATGACTTGGCGTTATTCTACAAGTTTATATAAAATACATAATATAGTATATTTATTATTGTGTTATAGTTAAAAATTTCGAAATTTCCTTCGTACTACTAAACAGAGACTGTGGACGTTTTAATAATTCCAGCATATATTTATAGTCGTGTTGTCAAGTGCCCTTATTGTGTAAGGCATATTGTTATATACTGATGTGTATCGTGTATCGTTGGTAGTTCGCGTAAATACTATATTGACAGACATGCGAATATAGCTACGCTCGGTTCATGGTTGATCTGTGACTAGATATGTTGTAATTCAAGAACTCTGATATGTATTGCACCTCTTATCGTGAATGTTTTATTGTTTTTTATGTTAGTCGATGTTCACAGTACTTCCAAACCGAACTGATATATGGTCATATTGCCTCTAATTCGGTACGGTCCCTGCTTTGCACAATGTCTATGTGGTTTGTGTTTTTCTCACAGAGCCCCTCTTCCGAATGGAATCCGATAAAATTATCTGTGAATGCGCTATCTGGTCGGCCTAGATAAGATGCAGTGTGTACATTTTACACACAATACACACGAACAAATTAGACAAAATGCATTTGGGCAAACGAAATCCGGATTCAGTGTGAACACAGTCTTTGGGGGAATATTGCTATAATTGGATATATAATACTAGAAGGTAACTGCTGTGTAGACCCATCAAGTTAAACCGATAAATTTGTTTCAGTCGAATGCACTGATTGTGATCACTTTGGAGACTTGATATTTTTGATAAATAAAAAATTAGCAACAATTTAAAATTGATGAATTTCTTCATTATAATTAAAGCTACATTCAGTTTCACGTGGAATAAGCTTTTATGCAGAAATATTTCTGCATCCGCATATATAACGCAGTGTACTTATAGTGAACGAGTGTACAGTGCAGATGATGGTTTAGTGCCGGCAAAATTGTTTAATAGAGTTTGATATAGTAAAAATATATATATAGTGAATTTTTTTATTCGTTCGAGCGATTCTACTTTTATAAGCGCAGTTTATGCTGGCCACATTTTTAAGGTTTTATTTTAAAATTATTCTAAATATTTATAATTTTAAAATGCATGGAGTTTTGAGCGATAACTATAAAATGTGAAATTATACTAAAGGTCACAGTTTTGATTTTTTTATGAAATTATGTAGCCGCCAAATAATGTTCCACACGAGATTTTCTATTAATGTCGTCACTACATACATGGAACATTATATGCGTGGGCGTAAAAGCACGAGCTGAGAAGTTGAGTTCTGACTAACATTAAAAAAAGCTAGTCCAAAAGTCGAGAATCAGCTTCGTATTTATGCAGTAGAAACAAGGATATTACCTTGACGGGCGTGGGGGCGGTTCGAACAACTGCGGTGGTTACGGGCTGGGTATATTATATTCCATTGACTTTCATACAGCGAGGGTGCATGTACACGCGCGACCTATATTCTCAATGTTGGTGGTGTATATATCTGTATATATTATACAAACGATTTGTATATATTATGTGTTTATTTAAATTTATGTATATATTGTATAAATGTATTTGTTAGAATAGTAAATTAAAATTGTTCATTTTCGTTGTCTCCCACAGCCCGAATTTGGTCAATTTTGAATATGATTTTTGTACAAGTCGATTCAGCTCAATGAGGCAGTTCAGAAAATGCTCATTTTACCAATATTCCTGGAAATTTTTTTTTTTGGATTTTTAGAGGTCATAATGGTCCCCCCTTGAGAACAAAAAGTTTTTTCTTCGGAATATGGCCATGTTTGGAATTATTCGACTCGGCTTGACGAGAGAAATCTACTGGTATGCAGTATATTCGGGGTGTCCGACTTGAAAAAACCTGAAAACCCCTGAAAAAATCCAGATTTTTAGCAAAAAAACCTGAAAAAACTTGATTTTTTGAGGTCCGTAGTTATAAAATCGCCAAAAACCTGAAAAATGACAAGAAAAAACCTGATTTTTTTTTCAATTTTTTTAACTTCGAAATAATTTTCAGGAGTTATCAGGTTGCAGATGCCCCGTATAATTTTTTCTATTTCCTTCTTTGTCAATACATTTCTTCGCGTCTTCAATTTAGAATTAATTAAACGCAAAATTCAATTGCTAATGACTTCGACTTTCACAATTCCAGATGTTGAGATTATGTTTGATTTTAGGTTGGCCGGTGGATGGCGTCACTGGTCTCCAACAATGATTCTGCTTCTCTTCCCATCCCGATAATGATTAATTTATTATATATATATCTCAAACATGATTCGGTCGTACTTTCTCCTTGAAATAGAATTATTTTCTTGCGAGTTTGTCGAATTCGAACTCAATTTTTGATAATTTTGATTGAGACTAACGAATAATTCTGCAAAAAGTTACTCTTTTTTTGCGTAAATTTGGAAATAATGCACATAATCTGAAAAATTAGCCCCAAAAACCTGAAAAATGGAGCGAGCCAGCCCGTAGACACCCTGTATATTGAAATCTACGCCACCGTTAGAAAATTATGAGGGCACATTAACCCTGAGGGCAATACTAACGTTAGCAAAAGGAACAGCTTAGACAAAGACTTAGGCTTTGTATATCGAGAATGGCATGGCCTGCATTTTATTTTCGCCCCTCAGGGTTGCTTGGGCCCTCATAACTTTCTAACGGTAACGTAGATTTCAATACACTACACACCAGTCGTAGTGGAACTACATTTTTTGAGCGGAACCACCGCATTTAACGCATAATTAAAAATGTAAGAGTTGCTACTCGCCATACCTGAAAACCCCAGGGTATATGCCAATAAAACGACTCTACGACCAATAATTAAGCTGTTATGATCTTAATTAGGGTGTTAATTAGCTTGATTAATGATAAAATTGGCAAGTTGCCAAACTTCTAAAACATCAGGTGCACATCCTCACATGATAAGCTTTCAAACAAAAAGTTTTTTGAAATAGGTTCAGTGGTTCTTGAGATCCATGAAAGACGAACGGACATCGACTTTTTTGCTCCCAGACAGAAAATAAAAACGCTTCGCTCAACCAGTATATTTTCTCATCAAGCCGAGTCAAATGGTACCAGACATGGTCATATTCCGAAGAAAAAATTTTTGATTTCCCAAGGGGGAACCATTGGGACTTCAGAAAATCGAAAATTTTTTTTCAGGGATATGGCTAAAATGAGTATTTTCTGAACTGCCTCATCGACCTGATTCGATTGGTACCAAAATCAGCTCTGTATCTTCAAAATTGACCAAATTGTGGCTGGAGGGATTATGGAAAAGATTCATTAAAATTATATAACCGATTTTTTACTGGTCAACCTAAAAATAAGTTTCCACTAAAGCAGCATAACGAGCAGGTGTGGAACTTCCCAGAACTTTTTAACCTGTGTGATAGACGTTACCCTCGTTTATCTTTAGATTTCTTGCGGGTCAAGCAGCGCGTATCTCCAGTTTTGAAGTAAAGGACCATTAACGACTCTCAGTTTTATAGCGTATTGTAGGGAGGAGTCAGATAAATCCCAGACCTTTGTTTGGTGTGGTTGGTGTAACAATTACCTCTTATAATGTAGGGGTATCGGCGTAATTTGGAATTTAACCCAAACAGTGGTACTGCGGGAAACGCTTGCGATATCTAATATGAGTTACCATTACAGTTTGGGGAACTGTCGTGTTCAACCGTAATATAAAGTCTTGGTTCAACATCGTGTGTATTTTGGGAAACTTAAATGTCAAGCAGTTGCATTATGTGTAATTCAATTCATAATACAAGGTGTTTACCAAAATGAATGGAATGATCAGCATTTTATTCTTCAGGTTGATTGCACGGAGTATAAGCCAATATGTGAAAAATATGGCGTTGGTGGATTTCCAACGCTAAAAATTTTTCGTAAAGGCGAAATGAGTGCTGATTATCAAGGTCCAAGAGAAGCAGGTTAGGCCCTGTTTGACAGTTTGTGTTGTATTAAACTGTATGTCCTTGGTAGCATTTTTATTAGTTTGCCTTTGCATATTCTGGTTCTTGCATATCCAACGAACATTCAGATCTTGCAAAACTGATTTTTCTGATCCATCATGATCGCGAAAATAACATTTTCGACGTTTGTTCACCATTTGAGCACATTTGTGGACGACGACTGTCCATATGGTGTTCGCCAGAAATGGCTGCTGTTCGTTGAAAAGTTTAAAATTTACTTAATTATATATATATGCTCGAATATTATTCGAGATGGTTCGAAATATTTAGTGCGCTTTTTCGAAAATTATTTGACAACCGCTCCCGCTCGAAATTTATTTGAGACTTGATCGCACATAGTTAGATGTTATTTGGTTTCTGTTTGTTCGAAACGCAATATGTAGTAATTTATGGAGGATACTGTGGTATCTCGTCAGGTTATATGTAGCTATCAGCTATTATTGAAACGGAACGTGTGAAGCTTGCGGAGTTTCCCCTGAGGGCGCTCTTTTTTATTGGAACGATCGAGGCAAAGCATTCTTGATTTTGTCCGAGTGGGTAAAATCGTCTCCATTTGCCCGTTCGTCCGTCCGTCGAACTCATCAATAACTACTGGATCGAATTTATTTTTTTGCTTCAAAGGCCTAATATCCTTCAGGTTAAAGAGATATAGTTTCTGTCAATTTTGTATTAGGAAATTAGGTTTTAGCCTATTTTTAGCAATTTCAAACAAAAATTACTTATTTTTCGACGAATAATGAATGTAAAGATAATATATATTATTTTGGTGCGTATACTACATCTCGCTGTGTTGACTACATATTTGATGTTTATTAATATTAGAGGATGTTAAAACATCTTACGTAGTTGGTTAACTAGCTGATTGCTAATTAATTTTTGAAAATTTTCAAAGAGCTCAGAAATAAATAATTGCACAGTGGGGTTTTACGTAGCTGATCACGAATACGACATTTCTGAAGCCCTAAAACTTGGCCATATATGCTAATTAGTTAACTAGCTAATTATTTAATTTCATGCAAATTTTTAAAGTAGCCCAGAATTGCGGATTTTTGCGCTTGGGGGTTTTCGATGTCACTGATCATGAATATGTGAGTAGTATAAGGTGCACAGCAGGATCCGCCGCGGAGCAAATGCGTCAGCTACAGTAATCTCTTCGCTTCAGGCCAACCTTCTTTTCCGACCTCAACGGGACATTTAGGCAAATTGAAGATCAAATATTTTCCCTAATGTGTTTTTTCTAAGTATCATTACACAATTTACGTTTATTTCACAAAACAATACAATATCTCTTACGTAAAGTGGTTTGGTAGAAATACCATCATCACACACAATACGTTTGGGATAAAAAATGTTAAACTGTCTTTATACTGCTTGTAATGTACAAGTCCATAGTTTTTCAAAATTTTAAATCCGTGATTGGCTCTTCCCTCTTTAACTTTATCAAATAATACATTAAGAAATGCTTCTTTAGCTATAATGTTTGTCGTTTTCGACAGCCCTTTCGTTGAAATTTTGGTATACTCATCTTCAGTCCAACCATAGTAAGTTTTACTATTCAACGCCACCATGCCATGTCCTTGCCAGTCAAACTTGAATAATCCCGGAGTGCACTGGCTGTAATCATATGTGGCGATAAACTTTGACTTCATTTTATTGAATTTTTGTATTCTCTCTGCCGGAACACTGTTTCAAGTGAATCCTACGGTACTGCGAAGTATATGCTGTCGGTATCCATTTCAATAAGTTGAAATTTCTCCTTTCCGACGCAATCCAAAAGGAACAAATAAAACTCTAGCATACGCAACTTTGCATATTGGTATACAAAGAATGGAATGATGTTTGGGAGGTCGTGAATAATTCTCTTCTTTGACATGTGAACTTCGAATACTCCATCGGCTATTTCGTCCATCTTTTTAAATATCGGGTCATTAACCATTCATTGTAGCTCGTGTTGCGGAGCAAAATGCACCTCATCGAATTTTGTCTTGTCCAAAAGCAATCGTCCATAGTAATTGTTACCGATGAGTTGGTACATTTCTCCCTTTACCCGCTCATTTGGGTCCTTGCCGGCTTTACGTCGCCGATCAGCAACTACCACTCCAAAATGTTTAAAAGCTGCCACGCGTTGAAATTCGATGAATTGATGCACCCTGGTAACTTTCATTCGGCACTGCTGGATATAAAGGCGTAAAAGGTGCGTTGCGAAAAGTATTTTGTGACCATGATATGAACTTATCAGCGCGTTGCGTGGCGTCGACATCACACCATTGGCATCCGCATATTCCTTCATATTATCCCCAATATCATCCTTACTTATTTCAATAATTAGTCTGTGTAGAAATTTCTGTTTTATTAGGGTATTTTTCTCTCTTTGCATGAGATCTTCGTCGATAGGCTGGGGGAAACACTTGCTGCAGCCATGCCAATAGCAGCCATCAAATTCAATTATAACAGCTTTTTCGTTGCCGTACATTCCCGCAGCTACGTATTCATCCACTGAATATATTGAAGATCCCCTATACAACCGCTTTTGTCCTCCGTTGAAATGATGTTGGATAACTATGTCGTCTCGGCCAAATCTAGCGCAAAGACGTCTCCTTTGATATTCTACGAATGCTAATTCGGTGGTTCCATGCGTATAACCCTGAGTCGCTGTAAAATCAATGTCATAATTTCTTATAGTGTCCAAAAATTGTTTTTCATCTATTCCTAATCCAAATTGTATTTCTTCACCAGCATATCCGTCGCTTGGACGCCACACGGCAAATAGACCAGTGGGCATGGCCTGGCACAAACACCATAGAGTGAATTGGCGTCATACCCTAATATTTTCATTACTAGTTTATTATCCCTTATCAATGTCTTTCCAGCTTCGTGATACCGATCTTAAACAATAGAACGATCTCCTACTATATTTCGCTTAATGAGGTCATGAATGCCTTTAAACCTTTCGTTGAACGATATGAAAAGTCCTCCTTTGGGCAACCGCTGCATCGTGTGTTGTAACGCAACACCGGGAAAGCTTATCGCTTGCTTGAACATGTCGACTCTCCATTCTTCAAATTGATTACACATCTTCTGCACAGCGTCTAAGAACGGCACAACGTCCAAGTTATTGCACCATATCAACAAGTCACGCATTGTCTCCATTTTTTCTTCTTTCCATATATTTCGTAGCTTTTCGTAGTCGTCTTTGCTCATTTCTTTCTGTCTCAGTGTGCTATAAAACGCATTAATGGGTGGTAAGTCTTTCAACCAGCTGCTGCAAATCTTCGAACCATTCGTATGGCCAGAAGCCTTTCTTTTGCTCCACATTGAAGGCCTGCAAGAACTTCTCATAGCTTGTACCGGGGCTTAAGTAGTTTGCGATATTTAGAAAAAGCAGTTTATCCGTTCCTACGCTCATAAAACGTTATTCTTTTTGATCGTGTTATGAATTTTGTTGCCATTCATCATAAGGTACGGAACGTAATGCTGTTTGATGAGGTTAAAGTAGAATTTTGCGCTGTTAAAGCCCAACACTATTAGTTGCTGATTCCATTTTCGAAAGCATTCAAACAAATATTTCCATCTTCTGCTTTCTCTGGTTTTATCTCTTGCTTCATCAAGATATTCCTGTACCTCTTGACCGTTCTTCTTAAGGCGTAGCAATCTCCTATATTCTCTTTCGAACTCTTTGTTTTCATCATGCCTCCGTTTCAGATCGTCATATACCGCACCGAAATCTTCGTACATTAGTGGAAAGCTGCTTCGCTAATTTCGCATAAATATGCATGCATCTCTGCAACAATGTCCTCGCTATCGCCAATAAAACACTTCGCTTCTCTATATCCCGGAACGTTACTTGCTGCTGAAACACTAGCCGGTATTAAAAGCTTGGTGTATATATATAAGTTTTCTTTCTTCATCTTCGCAGCCGGACTTTATTTGGAATCGGGCTTCAAAGTCGTATGTAGCAGCACCATATCTATAAAAGTCATTAGATATTATAAAGCCCTCTTCACGCAATTCATCATGAATGTTCTTTGGAAAGCCGTACCCTCTACCCTTGTAAAACACTTCTGTCGTTTCACCATCGCACGTCTTCGTATGTTTGTTGAACATTCCCCAGTGGCTCCTTAATTTGTCGCACCTGTCGCATCTCCACGATTTAGAAAATTTTGGTAAGTTTTATAAACAAGAAATGTCCATTGCATAAATTCAAGTTCAATGTTTCATTGTGTTGTCCCCGAGATTTTCTTACCATCGATGCTACGACTCCGGCTTCATGATCCACGTTATTTTCCTCTAAAACTACCATCTCTTCAGCTACATCTTGGTGCATTATGTCTTCTTCCACTTGTAAAACTCCTATGTCCATTGCTTCAATATGTCCATTGCTTTCGTCATCGTCTTTTTTGAATTTTTATGTTTTTCACAGTTACCTGGTATGGACGTGCGGACACGAATTAATTCATCAGTGTGCGTATTTCATACAATGTTCGCTAAGCCCGCAATAAGTATAGAAGCAACAAGGCTTCGAGATCCCAACTACCGTTCGAATTTGCCGACTGCGTAGGCAGCAGGTTGCAAATCAAAAATCATTTATAAACCAAGTAAACGAATTATCGCCACTAAGGCCAAATAGTAGTCGGGATAAAGGTATTTGAATTCTGCTTTGTGCAATCTGTCAGATACGACATGTCATTTTCAAATTTTATTGTCATTTGCCTCTGGGTTTCTTTCCCTGAACCGATTCTGACGCCAGCCTCACTTAATTTACAATTCACAATTACAAAATCCACACTATTAAATTCTACTGATTTGGAAACTATACAACTTATGGTGACTTTAAAAATCAACTTGCATTAGATTCACTTGCCAAAATCTCCATCAGTTCCGCAACAGATACATTTTCTTTATCGGACTCCGAGTTCTCTTTCGAAGAGAGTTCGATAACACCGTTTGGGCGATGAAGCTTTGGCGTTTTAAACAACCATTCGCTGTCGGTTTTTTGATGGCGAATCATTAACTTGTTTCCGGGGAGTAGCCTTTAATGGAAGTACAAATGTTAAAACTCATTTATGCTGACTAGCTTTTTCATAAGATGAATTTATAGGCAGAGGTTTTATATTCTTGGTCCTCTATTGGCTGAAAATTTGGCAACACCGTGAAGCAGAGATTCTTGGTTCGGAACCATGGGCGCCCCTTTTTGCCGTGGCTAAGCGTAGAGCACCCGTTTCAAACCAATGGACCGAAAAATGTTAGGAGGATAGGTAAACCCCTAATTTGGACACCTAAAGATATTTACATTGCAAAGCGACTGGAAATTTTCTTACAACATTTAATCAAAATTATCAAAACTTGGTGTAGGAATGAGTTAATATTGTTCAATTTCATAGTTGGATTCAATATTCTACAGAAAAACATGGTAGGCTGCAGCAGATTTTTTCTGCTACCAGGTCCTGTGACGTCATGGATTCGAAGTCGTAGTATTTACCAAAAATTAGTCAAGCAGCTACCCTACGAAAAGTGTTGGATTTATTTAATCATGCAATATCGATAGCTAATTAATATCATTATAAAATAATTATTTTCGAGAATTGGAATTTATATTATGAAAGGAGATTTAACTACATCCATAATTCAACAAGTGAATTTTCATAACAGGAACTTTAACTTTAGCTACTGTCAGATTTTCCTACAACGATTTCCAACATTCACGTATGACTGAGAGTTTATACAAGGGAACCAGCACCAGATAATGAATTCCTAATGTGCCTGTGTTTTTGTAATTGTAGCATTACGACATACTTTGCTGGCACTCTTGGTTTGGTGGATAAGATGTTTATCCTAAAGTTTGTGTGTTTTCATTCACCTTACTCAGCTTGAATTACGACACAATGAAACATAATGCTTATGACTAGGAAAAAGGGATTTTCATATGTAGGTCATAGTTCATACGAGATATTTAAGGGAGAGCATTATAGGCTTCTAGCCGCCGTGAGGAGAATCTCAGTTTAACTTCGCTGGACTAAACCACTATGGCGCATATTCTGAAAACTACAAACTAACATGATAGTGAATGAATTAATGGTTGCAGTGACCTAGTGTTTTCAATCAAACAGTTATAATCATATTGTTCAAGTTTCCGAACCGAATATACAAATTGTGACAGAAATACTGAAACATTGACATACGATCACAACCGAAGTGGTATAGGGAACGCAAAAAAAGCGTACAACATTAAATAAACGGACCACTGCCCACCAGTAATCAACTCCATTGCCAAAGTCACGAAATCTCATTTATTGTTATAGTTTCTAATAACTATAAGCATGGGGCGTTGAATTACCTGGATACTGTTATGAGTGCCTGATAACAATATTTTGTTTTACTTTTAAACTAGACGTTGAGTTTATGATCATTGGGTTAATGAAATCAATTTATATATGTGGCTATTCAAATTGACCGTGATCCAAGTGATTCCAATCTAAACAGCATATTAGTAAATTAACCCAATATTAGATTATACCATCAAAGTGAACATGAGTTGTAAAATTATATACCGCTTAAGATCAAGCCATATATTTATGTATATAAAGAGCGGCAACATTTACTCCGATTGTGTCCCTAATAGAGCTTTTGGATTCCTGATTGTTGCAGAAGTACACTATACGCGAAGACATAAGCAATATAAATTTAAGCCAAATAAGTAAAATTAATCTTAATTTGTGGTTGAAAACACCAAAACTGACACGGTCCCGAACATTGCTCTTTCTTGAACCTATGATGCTTTGGATTACGGTTGAGTGAGCACGACATCCTTTCTCATATCAAGAAAAGCTAACCAAAACAAGTAAGTTATTAGAGCCAAGCCAAAAACAACAAATCTTTTAAAGCTACAACATATATTGAAAAAGAACTGAGTATGTAATTACCTTTTGTTTATAATTGCTCAATCCGTAGACCACAATATATCAGTAGCTCTATTTTGGACGTTAACTCTCTAACAGTCTCGTTACTTGAGGCGGTGTTTTCAATTATGCCTGCATCATATGGTGGACGAGTCGCGTACCAAATTTACTTACTATCCTTTGTGGAAATACCTAAAGATATGGAAAATTTTATTTTCGGAATTAATGTTTGTATGAACCTAGGGTATACACAAAACGATGATTAATAAATCTTATTATGACTGAGAACTGTGTTGTGAATGGTTTTTTTTTCACAATTATATTTAACACTTATGGCTTTAGTCTGCTTATTTATACTTATAGCTTCTAGTAGTTGAACTTTTAAGTTAAGGCCCCGATTTTTAATCATTATTATTACCTTAAACCAATTATTTGGGATCTTTACTATATCTTGTTGAAACAGCCACGATATCTGACTGGTGCATACTCAACAGCCGCAAGTATAAAATATAGAAATTTGAAATAGACTAAATACAAATGAACACAGCATTTCACTTGTTCCCTGTGCATTTACTCCTCCGTCTAACCGAGCTACGTTATCCAACACTTGTCGGAAACGAGTATCGTGCATTGGGTCGGTCGGACTTTGAATTTGAGATCGCGCTGATTGTTCTTCACAAGGATCGACTTCTATTTTAACTTCTTTAGGCTCGAAAGTCCGTAGAGCACACTTTACACGTTTCTAGTTTTGGTTTTTTGAATAAACAGTAAGAAGCGAAGGGCTTATAGTGCGCCCTCTAATTGGAGAAGACAACGGTGAATGGAATGACCGACTCATTATTAATAATAATAAAATTGCTCTAAGTATAAAAACACAAAATACCGTAACATAAACACGTTTTATAATAAATAGAAGGTGACAAAATAATCCAATTTTGTGAATAAATTGAAAAGGTTACAATTTCATTTTCCACCCCATGTGTACGACAGTAGTATGGGTCTTTATTCTATATTATAACGGATACCGCATTTTCCTTATCAAATACCGATATCAGCGCAATTAAACACAGAAGATCCTCATTCGGCGAGATGCCAACTGCCGCTGGTTACGATGTTTAGAAAGCAATAAAATAAAAAGTAACTAAGAAAATAGCTATATAATTTCGAGGAAAATCGGTATAATTTAATACAATACCCGAAAAAATTGGAATTTGCCACAAAAGAATATAAAAACATGGAGCTAGAACTTTAGTATCATCGGGACTGTAAGTGCAATCGAATAGAAAATCTTACTAGAATATTTCGAGCCATTACTGATTTATACCAATCGCAAAATTGTGCAATTTTCAATCAATTTCACACAGTAAGACCCAACGAGGTTGGAAATAACGGAACTTCAATATACATACGGAAAATCGTAGAAATATATTTTCAAATGGGATAGTGTAAATGTATGAATTATCGCAACGGTTTGAAGAAGCACAAGCAACTGCCAACAGCTAGAAATCTATTTTCCGAATGATAAAGTAAACCTAATTCACATTTTCTAAAACTTTTTGCCATTGTGCAGTTTTTTAGAAATACTTAGCTTATAGGCAGCTATTTGGGTTAATGTTGTGTTATTTTTTACTAATTTCACACTGTTTCGAACAACATATGCAAACAATATTGGTATGTGACCGTCCTGGAAAATGGATACGTACACTGTAAATAAATCATACCAAAGTTTCTGGGACTATAGTATCAAGTTGTGTGCAAGCAACTACAAAATCTAATGGTTATTTGTGCCATAATACCCGATCTAGTAGAGCTGGGTAAGATGAACAAAATGACGTACAGTTTCGAGGATTAGGTGCGGTAACGAAACGGTGACAGTGAAGCATTCAGTTTCTCTTCTGATGTGTCACTAAACAAATGCTGCACTAACCTATATATATATAACATTCGAGGGCATGAACCTACTACGAGTAGGAATCGCGTTACAAACTGTTATATAAATTAGCCTTCCAGGTGCGTGACAACTTTTCAATTTGTTAGTATTATTTACGTTCTCAAGTCTTCTCAGTATTAAATTATTATCTCCAGCATTGCAAAACTGTTTGGAGAACGTTAATGTAGTTAAAATTACCCTTCACCTAACGCAGGATGCCAAGGTCAATGTGTGGACTGGGTCTATATAGCGCTATTCTACATAGTAGTTGTCAATCTGATGTCATAATGCACCAATAATTACCATTACTGAATAATAAGTGGCAGACGGACGACAATAATACTTTTATCATATTTATAGTAAACATTACAAAATATAGCAGCCATACCCTATATGTAGCACAAACTAAGTGAGGTACAAATTGGCCAAACTTTGAATACCATTCTACAAAACCAAAGATCCCAAGGAAGCGTGTAATTGTATTTGATAAGATTATTAAAAATTTGATTTGTATCGGCATTGCATTGGCCACATTTTGTTTTTCGTGGACATACATTAGAAATATATAATGTTTACTGTAATACACTTTATTTTGGTTCATAAAAGATTTAGTAAAAGCTACACCAACGCTGAATTTCGCACGGTTGTAATTTCACATCGGATATAACTATCAAATATACTTTTATAAGGCTATAGCATGAAATATCAGGAGCAAATTGCAATAATAAATTACATATACAATTTAAAGTGGGTTCACATATTGCACAGGTATCCTAACTGATCGAAATTAGGGTAGTAACCTGAGAAACATTAGAGTCTTAAACTGAATTTCCACCGAAGACTGATATTGCGATCGAAAAATTAATTGAAATAGAAAATTAACCATAGGGGATATATATGAAATTATAAATATGGATAATGCTAAAGATATATAAATCCAATAAGAACTTAATTCCTAGAAAGCTAAACTTTCCGGATCTTATTACCTATTTTTGGAATATTTTATTCAAATTTCCTGTGACGCAATGTAGCTTTGAAAAAGTAGAATTAAATTGATTGATCCCAAAGTTTAGGAAATTTTTTGACCTAAGTTAGCACATATAGCAATAGCGTTACACGAACCAGTAAGAACAAAAAGGAAACCAGTTTGTATTGTGGTATGAGGTACATACGATATATCATAGAAAACATTGGAACATTACTGAACACCGGAAAGAATGATTAAAATTGGGTAGTTTTATAACTGTGAACTTTGTGAAAGTTGATACAAACAATGAATTTTCAGAATGATAATGCCTGAATTGCTTGAAATGCCTGAATTGCTTGAAATGCCTGTTATAAAATGAAATAGCTAGCCATAGAAACGAAACATAGGACTTAGCAAAACTGTTTATACACTTGTGATAAAATAGGAACTATTGAAAATATATATTTGGTAAAATTTGGGGCAATAAATATAAAATTAAAATATAAATCTGAAACAAACCAAGTCTACGCATACAGAGAAAAAGTGACCATCGAAATAAAATAACATTTTAAAATCAATGGAGCTGGCACGGCTTGGGGTAAATGATTTATATATAGAAAATTTATTACAAACTGAAATTAGCTTACAGCAAAATAGTATTATAGTGGACAAAGTTTCTATTTTATACCCAACCCTATCGCTTTTTAGGACTGAACAATGCTTGCTGTATTGGGAAATTAGAAGCTTATAATGTAAGAGTTCTATAAATATTTAAATATAGCGTAGCAATGTTAAAGTAAGCAACATTTCGCTCTCGGCTCTACATATTACAAGTTTGCTCTTTAAACAGACCCAAGCCATACCTGTAGGATTACCTTAGCTGACGCATTGGCTCCGCGGCGGAGCGTGATCCTGCTGTGCACCTTATACTACTTATGTGACTTTAAAAACTCACATATTCATGAATATGTTATTTTATCACGTGTGCTAATTTAATAATTTAACTAATTAGCTGATATTACTAATTATTTAGCTAAGTTTTTTGGTTAGCTAGCTTTTTGGGTGATGAAATTATCTAAAACGAGTCACTTATTATAAATTGATTAAATATTTAGTTGAAATACTTGTATACATAAATAATATATAAAATACCTTGCCTATTACACAGTTCCCTTTTTATAATTTATTACATTTACTAGTATATATATCTATATTATAACTCATGGTTAGGTGGAGAAATTTTACTTACACTTTTTGGTTCATAGCGAAAGTGATGACGGTGTGTCTTTTAGTTGAACACTGACAGCTCCGACCTCATCTGGGTCAAAATGGACAAAAATTTATTTACGGGTTCTTTGCCAAATTTGGCCATGGAGATGCATGTTTCGCAGCCCAAATCTCTCGACAAAAATGACTATAATGATATTCAAACATCCAAAAGAAATTATTGTCATATGGCACAAGCTGGACAATTAGGAACGGGCTATGTTTCTTATTTGACCATGGTAAACGATAAGCTATAATAATTATCAGCGGAAGTGAGAGCAAAATTACGGGCTGGTACGACCGGGAATGAAAAAAAGTTCTTAGTTGCATTGGTTAAATCGCTCACTATGAGTAAAGTCCTCAACTAATGTAGCTTCAATTTTCCATATGTCAACTTGTATCAGATACTGCCCCAAATTGTCAATGGTCACTTTGTTATAAGTTTGGCATCCGGGTATCTATCTTTTGTGATATGTTTCTCGAGACAGAGTCTTCGCAGCGAGATACCACCATATCGAATCTCTTCATCACGACTACACCTTTGTTTTGTTATGTATTTTTGTTATAGTCGCTGTTTTCCAGATATGAGCGAAAGTTCAAAAATACCTCTAAAATGTAAAAATTTCAAAATTTTTACAATAAAAGTTTTACGTTTTTGGGAATAAATTATATGATCATAATGTTATTTAACGCGTTAAACAAATTGGTTTCATTGTTTTAACACCATACTGGTTGCGTTACTGTGTCCCTGTGGGACGGAGCTAGAGCAAAATTTGGCAAGTTTTACAACAAAAAGCTAAATTTCTCTACTTTTCCAATATCGATGTATGTAGGTCAATGCAACGTGTATATAAGTTTTCGGTTTTAGTAAATACGATAAAAGCAATTGTATCTGCAAAGTGTGCATGAAATAAGAAAGTCTTAAATCCCTACTACGTAAAAATAACTCTTCATTATAAAAGTTTTTGTCTTTTTAACAATGGAAGAAGAAATAAAGATTTCTTCGGTTTGATATGACTAAAATAGCCGTAGCATTGTCATTGAAGTGTAAGTATTTCATTTCCGGCGTGTAATTGCTATTATGGGACTAACGGGTTTTAAGGGCCTGTTATTTTGTAACCACAAAATTTTCAATAAGGACAGAATAGCCACACTCGCTTCGTTTCCTCTCTCTTTGCGCGTTACTAGTCATTTGGCTGGTACATATCATGCATGGAATTTATACAGTAATAGCAGCTTTTGTCTACGGATTAGAAATTCTAACCAACATTATTGTTTTTACATATTCTTAGAAATTTTAGATGGCATCATAAAATACATGCGGGGTCAGGCTGGGCCAAGTTCACGCGAGCTAACAACGGAGGCGGAGCTGGACAAATTTGTTGACAACGAGGATCACAGTATTATTGGTAAGACACACAGAGTTGCAAACAGCATTAAAACAAAGTGTTTTCGAAAATTAGCAGTTCTGGCCACAAAGCCAAAACGTTACTAGGTACTGGGGGCTTTGAGCTTCCCCCAGCACCAACTTACGCGGAACAGCCAATTTCCAACAGATTAGCTGTGGGAACATCGTTTTCCAGGTCAGTTCGGATGTTATATTTGGATTTTATCGTGTTTTTCATGGTTTTACAAAATTTTTGTTGTTTTTTCTGCAAATGCGTATTTCTGGCGGTGTTGGAGTTTGGCCTGGCTGAAACCAAAATTTTCTGGGGACGAGACCTCGGCGAACCGCTGAAATCCTGAGGTGAGCTCGGAAATTTTGAAACCACTCCTACCTCTCTGCGAAGATCCAGAGGTTGTTCAAAATTTAGTCCCGAATTTTATTTACGAGTTATTTGCATTTATATCAGTAAGTAACTGTACAAATTAGCGTGGAATTGGTGTTAAAAAATTAGCATAATTTCTGTTTGCATAGACACTAGATTATGTTTGCATAGACACTAGATTATGTTTGCACGATTAATAAGTTAAAATTATTTGTAATTAAATTTTAGTAAACACTGATTATTATTTAGAACACTTGTTTTATTTATTACATTCGAGACATATTCATCACTGTTATTTTGACATTGCATTACATAATTACAAATGTATACAAATAAGTACATTACAAGAATGTTGTCCCATTTCTTTACAATGTAACTACATAGCATTTATGCGCTGTCGGATGATTTTTCCGTTGACACACACTTTGTATTCCATAAAACTAAATCCTTTATAATAAAAACCAAATATTATACAAGCCTCAGGTTGCTAAATAATATTGTAATCATGGCGCTATGAGGTCTGCAATCATAAAGCAAAATAAAACTAATACAACCATAAGGAAAAATGTGCTCTACTTTTAACATAAAACTTAATCTAGTAATAATTTATAATCTCAAAGCCGTTGTTCGCTCACAGGTTTCTTCGAGAAAGAATCTCGGTTAAAAGACTCGTTTCTCAAGGTTGCTGATACCGAGCGAGACAGATTCCGATTTGCGCATACGTCAGTCAAGGAATTGTTAGACAAATATTCGATGACCGAGTAAGATTTTTTACACAACGGTAATTATTGACTATGTAAGCACAGTGTCCGGAACTTAGAGTCTGTTTCACTGCTGATGTTTTTATAAAACCGTGTCATTTATCCTATCCCGTATAATTTTTCGGTTCCGTACGGTAAAATCACCTACCGGTACCACTATGTTGTGCAAAGCATGCTTCTTTTCGTCGTAGCGTCATGATGCCAAGCCATGGAAATGGGTTTCAGGACAAATCTCACTGTGTCGGTTTGCTGAGGTGATTATTTACAGTATGATATATAGCAACCGCAATTTCATCAGACCGAGCCGTCTGTGCAAAATTTTTCGTCTGTCGTGTCACGTATACCTATCTCACTGATTACAGGGTCGACGAACTTTCGCACTTCTTTGTGTGACAATACTAAAAGAATCTGACTGTGAACCTAATTTTTGTATGTGCTGCTCCAATTTCCTGCGCAAGTTGTCACAAAAGCATACACTAATTAGAGATTTTTCATTTGAGGAGCTGTCGACATTTTTTGCATTATATTTGTTTGCAGAAGCCGTGCATTGACGACCTAAATCCCTTCATCTAGAGCTAAGATAACCAGTTCTCACTAACCGATATCGCTTGGAAGCTTCGTGATTTTAGCTATATGGGATTCTCTGACATTTTACCTTTATATCTCATCAGAGTCGTCAGATCAAAAATGTAAACCATTATGGCGTGTTCACATTGTGTCCGACCAAATCACGGTGTATTTTATACAGCGATTACACACTGCATACGATCGAATCCGATCCGAAATGGAATTCACACAGTTTTTTCGAACCGAATCAAGATAGCATGAAAACAAAAATATATACAGTTCAATCAGAATTAAGTTTATAAAATCGAACGAAAACGTAATCTGTCGATTTTCGTTTAAACGAAATTCGTTAAATTAAAAACATTTTTATTAAAATATTTTTTATTTCAACACATCCAAATTCGTTAAAATTAAACGTGAATTAACATGTTTTATAAAAATTTTTATTTTTATTTTGACATTTATATTTTGAAATTCGTTAAATTAATCGCATTTCGTTTAAACGATCGATTTTCGTTTAAACGAAGCGATCGAAATCGAACGAAGCTTCGATTGATTTTTGAGCACTTAATTCTGATTGTAACTGTACATAAATTCGGGTGCAATGTGACTACAATTCAGGTCGCCGGTTGGGATCAGATCGGACGCAGTGTGAACACGCCCTATTTCTATTATAGAGAGCTATAACAGCAACCGTTGTCCAGCTTTGCATTTGCTTGTTTGCAAGCTCTTTCGATAGCAAGAGCTAACGAAAGCACATTGTTTGATTTTATGAATTTAATGTATTTTTGGTGAAAACTTATTTTAATCGTCGTTTTATCTGTATTATTTTCATTCAACAGTCATGGACAAAAATACGTGCTGCGAACGAACGTTATAGCGTTTGTTTAGAAACGAACGTAATCAATTTTTAGATGTTTGTGCATGAATGTTTTTGCGTTCGTTTGTGAACGAACGAAAACGAACGTTGCGGTGTTAGTTTTGTTCTAATTTGTGCCTAATTTGTGCAGTATTGTGTGATATCAACATATAGCATATCGACGTATACTATCGAGAAAAGATTGGCTGTGCACGTAAGAGGCGTAGATCTTGCTATTCTTCACTACGTTCTGCAATCTCGATAGAGATACTAATTTGTCTGGTAAATAAAAAGGTTTGGTGCATACTCGAATATAAATTCAGTATTCATCACTTTATCAGTTTTTTTTGTACGAAACAGGCATAGTATGATCCATGGTTCATTGAGCATTGAGTTATATTGGAACAAAACAAGAAATATGTAAACTATAATAGTACTAAACCTAACTGGATCACCTTTAAGAATGCTGTGGAGCAGCGGTAAATATCAATAATGTTGTAAATGGAAAATGTTTTTTTATAATTTATATTTCAGTGATATTATCGCGTTTCAACCGAAGCGTTTAAATAATAAATTTGAAGAATCGATGAAACAGTACACTGGAAATTACGATACAGAGAAGATTAAACGGTTCCTTGAAAGCGATATGTGAGTTACTTTTTATAAATAGTTACATTTTAGGCTATTCGAATAGATTTTTGCTGGAAAGCCTGGTATTTAGTTACCTTTGGCAAAAAGCGAATTTGCCCAGGTAATTTTTCCTTCCCCCGGCAAATTTGCTTTTGACCTCGCGCGAAACATGTTTTCAGTGTTTCTGATGTGATTTATTAATTATTCGGGCGTTTTTTAATCCCTGAGTTTCGAACATTTTTAGATTTATAAGCCCGAATTTTAAGCTCAGCGAATGGAAAAACCATTATTTTGATAAAATGGCATAATATGTCGTAATTAAAAAACCTATGATTGTATTAGATTTCTTCATTATAGTTTGGTTGGTTTGCGTCGTTTCGTATCTCAGATCCTTGGAGTCCATAAGATACATTATATATAAATGTTTTCGATTAAATTCATAAAGCTTGCATTAATTTGTCGCGTTCTTGTTTTTAATTTTATACTGACGATTATTTTTAAAACGGAGCGAGCGGTATTTTCACTGAGAGCACTAGGTGTAAAATTATGAAATTTTCTTTTTGTCCGTGGGTGTCAATCATAATTCATCTTCGGATGGCTTCGACAAGTTTTTCTTCATAGCTAAAGTGATGACGATATTCCCATTTTTTAAAAGCTAAGTGCTACAACTTCAACTCCTGGGTAGATAAAAACTACTGTTACAAGGGTTGTTTGCCAAATGTGTCCATACGATTATCGGTTCAAGTAACACTGAGGGCGATACGTTATGACATTAGAAAAAAGAACAGCTTAGAGCGGGACGTTCAAGGGACGGCAGTCCCCCTGATTTAGGCTTACTTTATGTCTCATACAGCAAGTTAGGCTTAGTATATTGCGACCGGCATGATCTATTTACGCCCCTCAGGGTTACTTTTGCCCAATTACCTGTGTTGTGCAGCCCGTATCTTGTAACAGCGGCTGCACATCAAAAAGAGGCCACCTTATCATTCAGGTCATCGAGATCTACAACTTTGCTGAACTTTTTTTGTGGAACCTGTCCTTAAATGGCAATGGGCCCGAAAATGATTAGTTGTCTGTTTACCAGAAATTTTTTTAAATTCGGCATGTTTTTGCGTGTTTTACCTTACAACGAGTGTCTGTTAGTTATAGAGCACGCTTAATACTATGGTTTTGTTGGCTAGAGTCAAATCTGTCTGTAATGTATTTTTCCAGGTGTATCCAAGGGTTTGCTGTCGACTAACTTGATATCCAAAATGTAGTGTTCCTTCACTTGTTTGGTTATGTGGATTGGTTGCAGGGCATCAAGAATGGTCTGTATATAGATTTTCGGTTCTCTAAGCACGATAGTTTTCTTATCCAAAGTCCAACACTAATATTACACACCCTTTGTGTGGTTTTTAATGGGTCTAGGGTTGACGGGCACGATTTTCAAAATATAGTCTGTATTAAGTTGTTCGGTTATATATTATTGCTTTCAGAGTATTTAACACGATCTCTATTGGTTTTGCGGTGCCTTGAACACGATTATAGTCTGCAATCCGACATAAACTATACCATAGATTTTCAAGAAATGTAAAGGCGTTTATGCTCGACCGTCGGATAACCCCATTTATCGAATTTAGTATGTATATACTTATTTGGCTTTGGCTTTGCGTGGTTTTCTGCGCCTTCAGAAAAACTGTTATAGGTTTTGTGACACGCAGAATGCTTTGGTGGTGTTCTTTTGATCCTATAACACTAGCGTTATAAAATTTATGGAGTTCCTCCGTAGTTTAGACTGGTATATACATCAAACGCAAGCCCAATTTAAGTGATTTTACATAATAACAACTAACAGAAACTAACGCTCGCTTCGTTTCATTCTCGCTTGTGATGTAATAGTTTCGAAATCGCTAGCTCGCTCGGTAGGCCCTAGTCATTTCTGGCGCGTACTGTGACTTATCTGTGAATACGGTATATAGCTTTAGCAGCTGTAGATTTAATAACTCATTTATATACAATTATTTGGAATTTGTCAACCTTTTTGTTGCAGGCAAGGCTTATGTGGTCATCGAAGTTCGGACAATATTGGAAGTTTCGAACGACCAACTATAGTCGTATACTATAATGTTGACTACATAAAGGACCCTAAAGGTAAAAGCTCAAAACTGGTTTAAACATGTATTATTAGTTAACTGTTCTTGAATGAAATAATGGTCATAATTATTTTGATAGTTTGAGATAGTGCCTTTTTGATTTCAGACCTTTTCTGTCTGTTCATGAACGCTAGATTATTAGAATAATTGATGCATGCATTTTTTTAAATCTTACCTGGTCTCTCCATTATGAGGGGATCTATCGACTCGCCAAAATCCCCATGTTCGTACCCACTCCATCAAACTCTCATGGTCATTATTGTTTCACGACACAAATAATTCCACAAACATAAAAATAAGGTGTGAAAAAGAGATGTTAGTAGCCTCGGGTTGTAATAAAACAGTTACGATTCCTAATAACACCACCAGTACCCAAAATGTGCACTCATAGCAAAAAATCGGCCAAAATATGCGTAAAAATTTAACCCCTCGAGATTTTCTCCATAGAATGAACATGAGACCCCATGGGAATCCCCTCTTTTATCCGCATGTAGAAAGAGCAGCTGACTGGTTATTTACACGTAGTAGCAAACTTTGATCTTTTGTTTTTAGAAAGTTTATTATTTAGGAAGCAATTATTGGCGAAACCGAGTTCTTAAAGTTGCTCAACAATTTGCCAAAAACAAGGCTAAAATCAAGTTTGCCATCTCGAATAAAGAGGATTTTGCTCAAGAATTAGAAGAACATGGTTTGGGGGATCGAAAAGATGAGGAAAAGCCGCTAGTTGCGGGCCAAGATGAAGATGGTGCTAAATATTTTATGGAAACGGAATTTAGGTGGGTGCTGTTTGCTTTTGTGTACAATTTTTTATTTATAAATTTACAGTATTAAATATTTTTATGAGTGGATGGAGCTAAGTAACCCCAGAGATTTATTTCTGTTCAGTTAGGGATTATATATTGAATATCTACATACGTATGAGTCTTTGTATTCTGTCGTCTCATCTCTATTATTATCGTTCCTTTGTGAATGGAGCTTTATTTAATTTTTTGCGCTGGGCATTGGGACATAGGAATTTTTTGTAATTATGTTTTGACCTGTTTTTGCTTTAAGTGTTGCTGCTTAGCAAAATTTGGTCGAATCGCTCCGCTCAGTTTATCATTAATGACACAATAATCTGTTCAATCTCTAATATTTTCGGTGACTTCGTACAGTCACGGACAACAGTAAGTGTAGACTCGGACGGAATAAATTGCGTCTGGATGCGGACGGAAGCAATTTCGTCTGGACGGGGATGGACGCATTTGCGTCCGTCGACGAAATTGCGTCCGTTTTTGGCGCACTTACTTTTGTATGTGGCTGTAGTTGGAGTATTCGAAGAATTCGTGCAATTCAGAATAGTGAACTAGTGCCACGGAATTTTTCGAACATACTGGCGTATCATCGTTAAAAACGCAAATCTGTGCAAATATCACATGAGTAGCAAACATAACCCGTATGTACCAAAAAGTAACTGTCGAAAGCTAGGATACGATAGGTGAATTCTGCTTTTGGACAACGGTATCTTCTATTGCAGCTACGAATTAATTCAATTATTCTGAGTCAGAATTTACAGCTCAATTATTTAAACATCGTCACTATTTCAAAATACAATAATGGGAAAATTATCTTTGAACATAGGGTATTTTTTGTTGCTGTTACGTAATGAATTAATGACTCTGACGTCGAATTTATGCTAGAGTAAACTTAAGATGCGCCCCCAACCATCCTCTTTTGACACCATATACAAAACATTGTTAGCGACCAAAACTCGGATTTCAATAGCCGTATCCAATTTCGACATTTTTCTGTTCCACAACGCCATTAGCGAATGCAATTCGGCCCCTGTACTTTAACAACAATTAGTTCGCGAACATTTTCCAAGTATGGAATACGAACTAATACGGACTAATTTTTGTTATTTAACGCAAAAATAAAATTTGTATTCGGTGAACAACTGAATGGCAATCGCTTTTGTCAAAAGAGGTTGCTAAGGGGCACAGATTAAGTTTTCTCATGCATTAAAGTGCAGTATAAATATTAAATTTATAAAATTGCGATTATTTTTGAATAAACAAAATTTCGATCGTGTTCGATCGCACATTTTTGGCCGCGACGGTATGGTTATTTGATATTCCAAATTTTGTATTCGGGTATCTGCAGTACCGACCGTTTTCCACCATCGGAAAAATTTTGCCGCTGTCAGCCTTCTCGCATTCTATGCTCATCGCACAGCAGCTGCGCAAAAGTCCGTGGTGCCCACTGTAAAGCCCCTTAACAATATCCAACCGCCAGGGAGTAACCGGAATTCCGGTTCCGGCGAAAATGGTGTTCCGGTTGCGGTTCCGGCAAAGGTCAAAAACCATACCGGAACCGGAATTACGGTTTAAAAATTTTGTTTGAAAATTTCCACGCTTTTTGCTTCATCCTGTAATCCAGACAATATGTAATATATATTATACAATGATCAAGCTCCAATACAACCAAGCAAAAGAAAATATTAACTAACCAATTTGCCGTGTGAAACGTAAGTAGGGCACATAATTTGAGCAGGAATTTTTCATAATAACCTGCAGGAGTTTGTTAAATCAAAGCCAGGTCGATGCTTGTAGCAGCTATTTTACAAATACAGAAGTCTGTGGGATACGTTTGAATTAAACCGGTCCAACTCGGTAACAGAGCATGGCTTACGCAGAAGTACTTAGGGTATGCTTGTCTAACATAAATTGCGTCAAGCACCCGCCGGTGCGCTTGTAAACTTGGTAAATCAGTCTAAATTGAAGTAGACTAACGTTATCTGCAACGCAGCTAGAAACTGCTTTCTTGGCAATGAACTGTATTT
Organism: Trileptium ribeirensis; assembly: GCA_030248225.1. NCBI lineage: Eukaryota > Metazoa > Nematoda > Enoplea > Enoplida > Thoracostomopsidae > Trileptium > Trileptium ribeirensis. The sequence continues at coordinate 18,450 of JASANE010002351.1, read as the reverse complement.
ATTGAAACTGTGCGAGCAGCATCACAGTGTGTCTCATTTATAGGATTCTGATTAGAAAGTTATCATCATTATGATCTAACTCACGGGCACTGTTTGTCCAACGCTAGCCTAAACAGTGTCTCTTACCACTGATCAGAAAATTACCTTCTATCTATTATTTTCTCTTAGAATCATATAAACCAATAATTTTAAGTTTCCTACAGAAGAACATGCAACAAACGTATGTGTAGTAAAGGGAGGCGACTGGAGACAGAGCGAAAGTGTGTATTCTACGGTCCAAGCTTTGTAAGCACATTCGATTTGACGCAGTATACGCAATGGTGTATAGTGGAAGACATTTTTTGCTCTGAATGTCCAAAAACCGACATATTTGATCGATAAATAAACATTATTAGCTTACTCAGTCTCTTTAAAGTTTCAGAAAGGCAATTAATACCATCGCAATACATTAAGTTTAATGTAAAAGTTATTTTTAATGCATTGTAAATTCACTATACCTTCATTTCTTCCATCATCTGTTTTACTATATATAAATTTCGAAGACCAGGTTCCTGATCCGGTTTAAATGGACGGTTCCGGTGGCTGGTTTCGGTTCCGGTAATTCCCTGCCAACCGCATGAGAAATTAACAACAAATTTATTGTTGCGCAAGGCAAGGGCATTCATGCAACACCAAGCTCCGGCTGGCCCACCAAGCGGCAAGCGGAGACCCACTTCTTAGCCTGCTTCCGTTTCCAACACTCGCAGAGAAGCTAAATTAACTTCGATTACTCGGATTCACCTGGCCCACGGTTGTGGGGGGCCTCAATGCTGATCACTCGTCGTCACTATTCCCTGTTCGCTGTACTTGGTTCAATATGCGACATCGGGTATTGTTGCCATTGGCGTAGCGGCATGTATCGAAAATGTTGGTGACAATCGTTGACTGTTTGACGTCGCCAGGTCTTGTGTGATGTTCCGCGTGGTCGGGCCCAGTCCTCCGGGGGCGATTACTCGGATATAGACGAGTTATTTTGCATGCGTACAGATTTACGTGATAAAATGCGAACAATTCTGTAAAGCCATTTAACACCTCATTCCGAATTAATTTCATATGTTTTTTCTAATTTAAAACAAAATAGACTTTAACGGGTGTCTTATATTTGCCTGATAATTAGAAAATTCGATAGTTCGGGCAGCATTTGTGAGTTAGACGGGATTTTATTATTGTTTCCGGTCTTTGAGCCAAATAACAGAGTACGGTTTGTATTGATCGCATTTCTCGCAGCATAATGGGGTTAAGCTGGTGTTATATTCAGCATTGTTGAAACTTTGTTTCATTGTTGTCGTTTATCGAAGAAAAAGTTTGATTTGGACAACTATACTTCATATCGTTAACAACTTACTATAAGCAGTAATTAATAGGTTGTCTTCACTGCGATACGAAATCTAATTTTAGGTATATCAAACTAGTCGCAACATAGCACACATTTTAACTTAATTTTAATTTTAAATCGTTTTAGCATGGATGCGTTGAAAGAATTTGCGGAACAAATGCTGGCTGGCAAACTTGAGCCGTTCATGAAATCTGAACCGATACCGGAGTCCAACACTGAGCCAGTAAAAGTGGGTGCTGGTTATAATAGCTATTAAGCCGGTATTGCGTGTCAAAATTTAGTTGAACATTAATAAAGAAAGTGTTTCTAATCTTTATATCTTTTGGTTATGTGCAGTAAAGAATGTAAAGCAAAAGTACCTGAGTCTTAGCTCCTTTCAAATTGCCATCCGTTTCCTGCCAAATGTAAAGGCATTAAGTGTATATTTAAGTTTTGTAAAATTATGAAGGCGGTACGTACGGGCGATATATGTATATTAAGAGAACACAAGAAATACAGTACTCGCCAGAAATGAATGATATTCGTTTGATAAATTCAAAATTTTGTTCGAAATGTGTTTAATGAAGATAAGTGCAGTGACCAGAATCAAGATACACATTGAGCGCCTTGCAAAGTCTATAAAGTTATTAACTTGGTTCGAAACGTGTTCGAAATTTAGCAGCAGTTTTTTAAATTTAGTTGAGAGCTGTTCAAAAAATGTTCGAGTGTCGCTCGAGAATAAAGAAATGTTGTTCGATATTCATTCGAAAGGTGACACTCATTTCTAGTGAGTACTGTACTTCACGGAATAACTTAAGTAACTCGCTTGTCCACAGCCCTGCGAAAAGTGGGGGACATTTTCATCCTCGGGGAAATTTCAAAGTAGGGGAATAAATTTTGCTTAGAAATACTAATTATTTTCATGCGTTTTACTACCGTGCATGCATTTTCAAGCCATAAAACCATGTTTTAGCATTATTGAAATAGTGATAATTATTGTTTAAAACATTTTGCATACAGAGAAGTAAAGCTTAAGACAAAAATGTTTTGGATTTGGTTGAACATGGATTTTCGGCCCAAGGGGGGCGGCCATGGGGGGAATCTCACGAACATGGGGATTTGAAAAGTGGGGGTCTCCCATCTCTCTCACTATGAACAGGCCAGTGTACCTGTGAGAAAAGAATGTCGGTAGTGTAATGCATTACGGATTTTACTTAACTTATTTAGCCCTGCTTAGATATGTGCTGCATAATATGGGCTTAGAATACAAAAATAGCACATACATAGCTTGAAAATTTGGATGCGTCATGAGAGTACAATACGCGCCAGAAATCACTATCGGATTACGAGCGAGCAAATACCAAATTGAGCCGTAAGCGAACATCGAGCGAGCAGTGTTGTAAAACATTCGACCGAACAACGGTCATTTCTGTCGAATACTTTAGAATATATTTAGTGATGTTTTTTGTTGTCATTACAGATAGTCGTAGCGAAAAACTTCAAGAAGATAGTCGATGCGAAGAAAGATGTTCTGATCGAATTTTATGCTCCTTGGTGTGGCCATTGCAAGAAACTGGCTCCTATATTAGACGAATTGGGAGAGAAAGTAAGATTAAGGGGCTGGCAGTAGTGACGATAACTTGCTTGTGGTATATGGAATTATGAATTCTAACTGAACAGAAACAATGTATTAAACGCTATATTTAAAGAGGTTCCAACTACTGTCCAAACCAGTCCAGAATTATTCATAACGTAGTAAAATGTAGTGGAAATTGTGTGTTGCAGGGGTGAAATCTTTTAAATTCCGTCTGTGTGTGTGATTGGCCATAACTCGGGAACGACTTAACCGATTTTCATGGTCTTGGGCTCATTTGCCGTGTACATCCCGATCGTTTTTTGATTTGGGGTCTGGTCCCGAAGTCAGTAGTCAAAATGTGGGTTTTTTGCCCATTTTACCCCATTTTCGTACCCTTCACGGAAGCAAGGTTATTTTTATCTTAACTTTCGATTTTTTGCTGATTGATTTTATTCATAGTAAAATGATAAATACCGATGCCTCGTTTTTCTTTTTTTGATTAATGCTCCGGTTCTGGATTTAAGGGGTTTGAAGTACGGGGTATGGCGCACCAATGGTTCCTTGACCCTAAATTTTTGAAAATTTGTTTTGACGTCTTGGGTGCCTGATAAGTTTCACCTGTGGGTTTTCGGGCATGGGAAACTCGTTGCTGGGGCTGGTTTTGCTCTATGGTTTTATGGGTACGGAGGTATGACGCCCCATGGTTCGGGGTCAGAGGTCAAAATGAGGGCTTTTTACCACATTTTAGTACCCTTCACGGAATCAAGGTTATTTTTATTTAAACTTTCGAATTTTTTTCTCTGGTTGGTTTTATTTCATGGTGAAATGATAAATGCCGATGCATCTTTTTGTTTTTCGATTAAGGCTCTGTTTCTAGAGTTATAGGGTTTGAGGTATGGTGCCCTAATGGTTCCTCGACCCAAAATTTGAAAATTTATTCTGTTTAAATTTTACTTGGGGGATTTCGGGAATGGGAAACTTATTGTCGCTGTTGGTTTTGCTCTGGTTCCATGGTTACCGCTGGGTGGCCGCAGCCCCGAAAAACCCTAAAAAATCCCGAAACGGCCAAAAAGACCCCGTAAACCCCGAATGTCATAACAAAACCTCGAAAAAAATTCCAATCATTTTTAAATTTTTTATTGTGTGGTGCGTCAAGTTCTCGACTTCCAGTGCCGAATCAAAAATATAAGTATTACTGTTGCAATTGATTTTTCGCATGTAATAACGCGACAAATTTCATGTTCTTGGCAGCAAAACCTCATTTCACCTCTTTACGAGGATATGTGGTCGCAGCACGCGGAATTCGGTAAAGTTGCACCCGTCCATAGGAAACTATTGTTTTGCAAAGTCGTGGGAAATGTATTGCACCGGTCCCTGAGAGGCCATTGTCTGCCAACCACTGTACCAAATAAATTAAAATTGCGAACAGTGGAACGGCCACGACCCGACGTGGAATTGGGCCTGACGACCTTTGTCTCCGTAGTCAAAATCGTTCAGGACCATCTGGTTCTTGTGAGTGGACTCAATTCGTGTTTTTCGTTGGAATATTTTGTACTGTGTTTCGAACCACCAATCTACTAGTCCAGCTGTTATTTTCCTGTGTTAGTTGGGCACAATTATTTAATTGCAACGGTGATTCTAAGTTATAATAGGTGTATTTTGATATTTGTTACCACTGTTTACGCTGAACAAAGAACCCCGAATTTTTTTGAAACAACCCCGAGAAACCTCGAAAATTGAACGGCGGTCTTAGCGGCCACTCTGTACGGGAGTATGTCACCCCAAAGTTCGGGCTCAGAGGTTAAAATGATGGTTTTTAGTACCCTTCACGAAAGCAAGGTTATTTTATCTTAGCTTTCGAATTTTTTTCTCTGATTGGTTTTATTTCATAATTAAATGATAAATGCTGATGCCTGTTTTTTTTGTTTTTCGATTAAGGTTCTGGCTCTATAGTTATGGAGTTTGAGGTATGGTGCCAAAACGGTTGCTCGACCCAAAATTCGAAAATTTGTTCTGACTTCCTGGGCGGCTGAAAAATTTCACTTGGGGGTTTTCGGGAATGGGAAACTCATTACCGGTGTTGGTTTTGATCTGTTATTCATGGGTTCGGGGGATGTTGCCGCCATATTTCAGCGACCCAAAATTTCCAATTTTATTATGACATCCTGGGAGGCTGATAGCTTGCACTGGGGGGTTTCGGACATGGTAAACTTATTGCCGGTGTTAGTTTTGTTCTAAGTTGTGCGGTATTGCGTGATGTCCACATATAGAATATCGACGCATGCTATCGAGAGCTGGTTGGTTGTGCAGGCGTAGGTGTACCTATGCTTCACTATGTTTTGCAATCTCTATAGAGTTACTAGTTTATAGTGTTTAAAAACGTTTCTCATAAATACGAGAATCAAGAATTAAAAAATTTATGCCTAAGTGGAAGAAGCAAGTACTTGCTGAAATATATGGATTTTGAAACTTAGGCCTGAAGACATGGCTTATTCGCTGTGTGATTTCCAAAACAGGTGAAAATAATGACATTCCTATATGCGAAACCTGAAGTTAGCTTCATTTGTAAATACTTTGCAGAGCTATTGTAATGATAAATAGTAAATTTACATGTTTTATAACAAAGCAGTATATGTAAATAGTGTTTTTCACAAGAACTTAACAATCCAAGTCTGAAATGCGCAACAGTCGTGGTCCTGGTTGTTTCTTAATTATTTAATTGCAGCAGTGCCTTTTCGGGTCTCCTTTAAATTTTGCTTTCAATTTTAGATGCAAAAAGAAACTAATATTGTGATTGCAAAGATGGATGCTACAGCTAACGATGTTCCGACCAAATTTGCTGTTCAAGGGTATGGACATGCTAATAATTTTTAGTATTACTACAAACATGTCTTAACCCTTTCGTGCAAGAAATGATGACACAATGTCATAGCATTATATTTCTTGGCGAGCTAATGACCTTTTTTGCCGTCCGGTGTGCGTTTGCATGTGCGGCATTCGCAAAATTCCTTAAGTAACCCAGTAATCCATCGCTCCTAAATTGCGCAGTAGCTAGTATGTGCTGCTCGGAGCAAGGCTATCGAAGCTCAAGCCATCTTTGCGGCCGAATCTTGTTCAAAGTTGTAACGCGAAATACACTTTATATTTACAACGGAAGTGGTCAAATAACATTATTGGTGTTAATTTTCAAAGTCGATTGGCTAACATTGTACCACATGTGTCGAAGGTCTGTTGGCTTAGGTTTGCATGCAATAAAATTATATCTTGATGGTGTCTATTATTCGGATACAACTTCGATTTTGAATGAATGACGGTTCGCCGATGTTTATGCCAGCTTAGAACTGTGGAAGGTGCTGATATTTTAAAGGTGAGGCGTAATTTAAAATAAAAGTCCGTGAAGGTATAAGCTTGTAATGTAGAACGCATTCAAATCACAGTCTATTACTGAGCGGTATTGGTTAAACAGTACACTGTTAAAAATGAGGGTGTGCGTTAAAGGAAAAAGTTGGGAGACTGCGTTGGGCCAGCAGCTCTCCCTTGTTGAAAAACTGTAACACATACAGTACTCGCTAAAATTGTGTGTCACATTTGCAACGAAACGAACATCAAACAGCAATCGAACAAAATTTCTTTATTATCGAACAGCACTAGAACACTTTTCGAACAGCTCTCGAACAAATTTAAAAAGGCGTGATAAAAGTTCGAACACGTCTAGAACAAAATTTCGAATTTATCGAACGAATATTATTATGTCGTACAGGTACAATGTGTTTTGCAGTAATGTTACGTATTGAATTATATACAATAATCGCAGCCGATTCCAGGTTTCCAACCATTTACTGGGTACCGAAAGGACAACATCCTGAGCCGTACACTGGTGGCCGAGAGCTTGACGACTTTGTTAAATTTATCGCAAAAAAGGCAACGAAGCCGTTGAATGGTTACTCCAGAGATGGTAAAAAGAAAAAAGCTGCCAAAGACGAAGTTTAACGTGACACTACAAATTATTATATATTGGTTTGACTGTATCAGAGGGCATAGTGGAGCAGAGTATGAGACTTCCCCCACGTTCAATTGTGAATTCATGTAAAAGATATCGCTGGAGAGGAAATTTGGGCTTTCACCTATACTACCGAGAACTGAGTAGGCCATTTAGTTTAACCACACCACCCATAAAAACGAGGGGCTAAGACCAAAAACGCTGTAACATGTAACACACGGTATAGCTTTATCGTGTGGTTGACGTGTCCTGCTTTTCTCCACTATTCGCTGCACACGATAATAATTAGTGCCTAATTTTTACGCTCGATTTTTTTAGTGCCAAAATTGCGTTATTTCCTTACGATATTTTTTGTTTTGTTTCAATTATGCCGCTTGCAATTTCAAATTGTAATGCCCTTTTAAGGTGTTTTAATCGAAAGAATGAAATTTATTAGAACGCTATCACGTTTTTATGAATAGTTGTTATGCTTATAATATTGGATTATTGTGTTTCTGATGGTGAAATTGTTTGGATTTATGGTTTTTTAATTGTGCTATTTTATTGGCTGTTTTTATACATTCCAGTTATTTTCTGGTAACTAATTTATTTAATAATTGGGATATTCCTTGTTTCGACAACACACTTATTTAACATGTAGTTTTCTTGTACCACTTGAATGTGTTTTAATACGAAGACTGAGTTGTGTATGGCTGGTACTGTATAGGGTATAAAATGACCTGCTCTAACTACTACACGCTAATGCGAAACAACAATAATTTAGTTTCTGTTCACAGACTTACCAACCTCACCATTAATGTTTTAGCTGGTAAGTTACGCTTCTCGTATAGTCGCCGCATGAAAAATAGGTGCAAAAGAATCGATAGAAATTTTTGTCGATTTCAATTAAACGAAATTTCGATCGATTTCTATTTTAGCACAATTAAATAAATTTCAAATTTATAAAATTTAAATTATTTTCGATGAAATGAAATTTCGTCGATTACGATTAAACGATATTTCGATCAATTTGCGATTTCGACCGTTTTGGATTGCACTTTTTTTTGGCCGCGACTGTCGCCCACAGTTACTAGTAAGCTACATACGTATAAGAACTGACCCAGGCGCAAGGATAGATTGAACTCCAGACGTGATATTAGAAAACCGTTTAGAAATTTACATGTATCTGGTAAAGTGGCTGAATTCAGGACTGGATTGATGGAAAAATTATATTTACACACCTTGGCTATAAATATACCTGCCACGCTTAGTACCGTGGCTAGTCCAAAATGGGGGGCGGGGGTGGGCCCCCGGCATTTTCCGCTGCCCCCCCCCGGCAAAAATTGGGGTACCTCCGGCTCAAAGCCTTCTGCTGAGAAAAATAAACGTCTAAACGCGATAAAATCTGGCAAAAAAATTGGCCCCCCGGCAGGTGGGCCGTGGGCTCCACGGCTATAATTTCCGAGGTTTGAACTAGCCAGGTACCTATCCTTCAACAGCGAATATAGCATTGGGTACACGCCTTGCAAACATACATAATTCGTCGGCTTAAATTCTATTTTTTCAGGCGGTTGCTTAATCGATTCCAAACAGAAAGTTTCCTATGTACATTATAAGAATAACTAGCCTTTCGAGCGAGGAATTAGTTCTGACACAACGAGTACCGGTTATTTCTGGCGGGCTCTGTATAAAATCGTTTGCATAACGAAAGTTCTGTCAAAGAACAGTAATCACTCCGTTGACACCAGCAATAATGGAATGTACAAGGAATTTATTGTCTAAGCTCTGATTTCTTCTTGTTACATAGCTTGATAATAGCGGTTAGTTAAAGATGCGAATAATAATTATATACATGCAAGATACGGCAATTGCGACCCCGTGTTCTCAGAAATTGGTGTATTGTGTGGTTCATTATTGATGTATCTTGATTATGATTTAAATCTCGGTGATCTCAGTCCGTGGCCAAGAAAGAATTAGTTTTCTTTGTGGTATATTTGAGCATAACTCGTCAAACAAGTGGAATTGTAAATAGATCATTAAGGATTATAACCACTAGAAATTTAATACAACATAAATCTTTATGGAATTCTTAGTTTCCCGTATATGAACCAAAACGTTGTTTCGTGTAATAAGACATTCGTTTAGGGTCGTTTCTTTTAGGCCCCCAGCCCGAATTTGGTAAATTTTGAAGATACAGCTCTGATCTTGGTATCAATCGATTCTGTTCGGTGAGACGGATCAGAAAATACTCATTTTATTCACATCCCTGAAATCGGAACCTCAAATAATCGAAAAAAAAATCTTTTCAGGAATGTGGTTAAAATGAGTATTTTGTGAACCGCATCATCAAGCTGAATAGATTGATATTAAAATCAGCTCTGTATCTTTTAAATTGGCCATATCCGGGCTGAGGGGGGGGCTAAAAGAATTGACCCTTCGTTTGTGCAAACTTATAGGTTTTTGTCAAATTTATGGCTTAAGATATACAAGAAACATATTGTTCTGTGTATGTCGTATGTTGTTAACTCAACATAAAAATTTTACACCTTATAAGTAGAATGTATGTACAAGTGAAAATAAATTATGTATTTACGTTTTGACAACTGTACGCAGACCTATATTTTCGGAATATATAAATCTTTCGTAGTTAATTGGAAATGAAAAATTTCGACTTTATCTAGCCGATTTGCTTTACACTGAGCCAGCTGATACATTTTTTCCAAAGATCCGCCGAGGCCCATTTTATACTACATATAAGTATAGGCATACCAGGGAGTAACCGGAATTCCGGTTCCGGCGAAAATCGTGTTCCGGTTGCAGTTCCGGTAAAGGGCAAAAACCATACCGGAATTCCGGTTTAAAAAGTTTGTTTGAAATTTTCCACGTTTTTTGCTTCATCTGTGATCCAAACATATGTAATATATGTTATACAATGATCAAGCTCCAATACAACTAAGCAAAAGAAAAGATTAACTAAGCAATTTGACGTTGGAAACGTAAGTAGGGCACATAATTTCAGTTGGAATTTTTCATAATAACCTGCAGGAGTGTGTTAACACATCAAAGCCACGTCGATGCTTGTAGCAGCTATTTTACACATCCAGAAGTCTGTGGGGTACGTTTCAATTAAACCGGTACAACTCAGTAACAGAGTATGGCTTATGCAGAAGTACTTAGGGTATGCTTGGCTAACATAATTTGCTTCAAGAACCCGCCAATGCGCTTGTAAACTTGGTAAATCAGTCTAAATTGAAGTAAACTAACGTTATCTGCAACGCAGCTAGAAACTGCTTTCTTGGCAATGAACTGTATTTAATTGTCCCTGACCACTGATCAGAAAATTACCTTCTATGTATTATTTTCTCTTAGAATTATATAAACCAATAATTTCAAGTTTCCTACAGAAGAACATGTAACAAACATATGTGTAGTAAAGGAAGGCGACTGGAGACAGAGCGAAAGTGTGTATTCTACGGTCCAAGCTTTGTAAGCATATTACGCAATGGTGTATAGTGGAAGGCATTTTTTGCTCTGGGTGTCCAAAAATCGACATATTTGATCGATAAATAAACATTATTAGCTTCCTCAGTCTCTTTAAAGTTTCAGAAAAGCAATAATACCACCGCAATACATTAAGTTTAATGTAAATGTTATTTTTAATGCATTTTAAATCCACTATACCTTGATTTCTTCCTTCATCTGTTTTACTATATATAAATTTCGAAAACCAAGTTCCGGTTCCGGTTTAAATGGACGGTTCCGGTTGCTGGTTCCGGTTCCGGTTTTTCCCTGAGGCATACCTACTCGTTTAAATTTTTAGAGTTGTTTAATTTATTGAAAATTATTTAGTAAAATTTTATGTTTTATTAAGAACCGTTGCATTTATGATTTGATATTAATGTTCTGCAAACTCACGTAAATGATAGCCATTGATAAGATCACACTCGATGAAGCGTTTGTATTCGAATGTCCAGATACAAAACCTGAACAATAAGTGAAAATAAACCAAAAGATACTGTTTTAAATACTGTTTTTAACACAATGATTTAATTAACAATCCTTCATTCCGATCTGGCGAAGACAAGTTCTTCTTAAGAGGCTTAATGACTTATGGCCGATTCAAGCATATATCGCAACGATTATACATAACTGTCATTATGCACCTCTGTCGTGCAATAATCAAACCAACTAGCGCGTGAATTCATGATCAACCAGTAAGGAGAACTCACCAGCAATCATCCACCGATTGAGTGTGACCCTTGACCAGTTGAGCTCATGCAGCATTTAATCCCGACCGTTATAGACCGATTCAAGCCACCGAATATTGTTAGGATGCAGCTGTCATCGAAACGGAGAAACCAACATAACTACGTCACCGACGCACATATTGCGGCGCTCCACGTGCCAATCCGGCCGGATCACGACTGCAGGAAACATTAATTTATTCCATTCTTTCCAGAACTTATCTGTCACTTCTTGAACGAAACCGACGGCGCACATCCGAAACACTATGCCACGAATTGCCAGGAATTCGAGAACTCGCTCGTCCCAAAAGTAACTGATTTGGACACAAATAGTTCAAAGCCAGGTCCTCGCTACCACTAGAGGAGGAGATCGCCAGCGGTCGTTGGTTGACCAATTCTGCTGCCTCAAAACATACTGTTTGAAGTTCGCAAAATGATAAAACAGAAGCGCCCACCGAAAGCATCAATGCCTTTTTTACCACCTTCACCATTATTTCTACTGCGCCATTAGTGTGTGGTGCATCTGGTGGGTGGAATCTCCATTCGGTACCAATTGGCGTTCCACGCTGTTCCAGCTCATTGCCGTCCATCGATTGAATGAATGCGTTCAATTCTCTGGCGACACCTACGAAATTTTTTCCTGGGTCACTATACATTACACCTGGGCAACCATGTGAAGCTTGAAATCGACGATGCACTAACATGAATGCATCCGTGCCGTAGTCGCATGCCAGATCCACGTATATAGCCCGAGTCGATAGGCAGGAATACACGCATCCCCATACTTTGCTTCTAGATCATTTGTTAACTTCTCCTCGTACAATAAGTGGACCAAAATAGTCGACAGCAGTGCAGTAGAAAGGTGGACTGGGCCTCACCCGAAAAGCAGGGATGTCGGCCATTACCTGACCTACCGCCTTTTTCCGTAGACGACGACAAATAACACACTTGTACACGAGAGCTTTTACAATTCGTCTTGCTCCCAGTACCCATGCTTGATTACGCAGCTTTACCATAGTTGAGTCCACTCCATCATGGGCTTTCTCGTGGACTTGACGGGCCAGCAGATAAGATACGTGACATCTTGGAAGAATGGGAACCTTAAAACTTACATCAATATCATGCCCAATGCGCACGCTGGTAACTTCGAGGCCTGTTTCAACATCCTTGTATGGAACTAACTTGTCCAGTGACCTATCACGAGGTATTTGTAGCTGGCATTCCCTGAAAATTAAATTTTGCGCCTCCTTCATATGAACCGTCTTAATGGGAAGGTATAATTTGCTGTTGCTTTTGCGGGAGAGAAGAGTCTTTTGAGTTCTATTTTTCCATGCTCGAGCAATTAATAGTACCATTGCTACAGTTGTTAATTTCACGAAGCTGCTGTACTTACTAAATGGAACACTGTTACTAATACTACAATTTGCAGGGACCGCTGAAACCGCACTAAATGCTTTTCTACGTAGCCTGGCAATAACCTCTTCATCGGCAGATTCAATAGTTCTAGAAACTGGCCATTGACCTTGTTGCAAGGTTAACCATTTGGGCCCGTTTTGCCAAAACCCACGGTCCTCTAAGGCTTCTGGTGACGTGCCGCGCGTCAGTAGGTCTGCTGGGTTGTCACTCGTTGCAACCCAATACCAATTTTTTGGTTGCGTGTATGTCCTTATTTCGCCAACACGATTGGCGTAAAATGTTGAGAAGCTGTATGCTTCTTTGTTAATGGCACCTAATATTGTCCGTGAGGCAACAAAATGAAAAGTTTTTTGAAATTTGTACCGAGAGTATTCATCCATGAATCATCTAAGTCGTGCAGCATAAACGGCTCCACACATTTCGGATTTTACGGTGTCGCCCTTAAGATTCAGCGGGCAAAGCTTGGCTTTGGCTTCAACCAGGCGCACCACGGCCATGCTATCCACCTCCCACCGTACATACATCACAGCTCCAAAAGCGTCGTCTGATCCATCACTAAAGGTAATTAGAATCGGGTTCGATGATGCTTCAGTTTTTAATGCTCGAGGAAACTGTATAGCAGGTAATCGGGTAGCTTCTTTGAAAAACATACCCCACTCCTCAACTAACTGTTGTGGCAATGGGTCATCCCAATCTGCCAGGCGACCATCGTTCCTTACCACCCGTTGCCAAGTCTTTCGAAACAGGATGGCGCCTTTCATTTTAAAGGGAGCTGATAGTCCGCATGGGTCGAAAATTCCCATTAGTTGACTAAGAACAATTCGCTTTGTTAACGGTGAAGGCATGTTACTCTCTATTTGTTCTTCCGTAAGATTAGGGCCTGTGTGCATCCTTTGCAGTTTTTTAGAAAAGTTTATGGAGGTTCTAACGTTCAGTAAATCAGTTTCCACATCATAACCAAAACCCAAAGTTGTCACTTCATTTGATTTCACTGCATTTGGAAGTACAACACTAGCGCATAGCTCCGGAGGTTTAGCACCTGACTTCAACCATGATTTGATCCTAAAATTTCCCTTATTCAGGATTTTTTCGATCCCGTGAATCAGGGTTTCAATCTCCGTTGGACTGTTAGCACTATCAGCAATATCGTCGACATACATAGATTTATGGATAGTTTCAATTGGACCCGTCATATCATTAAATTCTGGCAGCTGTGCTGTGAGCCTAGTTGCTAGCATTGCCAAACAAGCTGCTGGACGGTCTCCGATATTAAGGCGAAAAATTGCGTATTGCTCGACTATACCTTCATCATTCGGCCAGAGAAATCTGTGAAGATGTACCTCCGAATCATCTAAAAACACACTATTGTACATCTTCGCGACATCTCCGACGAATGCATATACTCCCTCACAAAATCGCAACAATACGCACCTGATAGGATTTAACACATCGGGACCCTTTGCTATTATGCTGTTAAGAGACACACCGTTTACAGGCTGGCTCGAATTCCAGACCAGGCGACATGGTGTTGTTTTACTAACAGGATTGGGAGCGATTTGGTGTGCAATAAACCATACTGGACCATTCCATTCTAAAATTTCGTTAGTAGTTAATATACGTGCTGCCCCCCTTTCTATCATTTCTGATATTTGTTCAGCATAAATCTTCCTCCATGACTCATCCTTGTCCAACCTGCGTTGCGTCGTTCTAAGCACACCTAATACTGCGTTGTAATTATTCGGAAGAACAGATGGATTAACCACGAAAGGGTACATTGTGTCCCAATGTGGCTCGTTCGTATGCTTGTCACCGTTCGGGCGAAACATCAGACATCCTTCCATCTGCCGCAATTCTCGCTCTTCCTTCAGAGACATTTGATTGCTGCCTGGCGCACAGCTACCACAACGACACGAGCCACATTTCGGAATACAGGCAGCCCCAATTTGATCATATTGAAACCACGCAGTCAAGTCTTTGATACTGCTACAACTTGTTCTGCATTGAAAACAGTTGGGTACTTCCACCGGAACCATTTCGAAATCCCATGCGTCTAATACATACTGCTGGTCCAGGGCACGTTCTGACCGTAAAGAAAACGCCAGATGGGTTGCCGACTTCTGTACAGCGTTAACCGATACCTCGACCGATCTGTCGTGTGATCCACCAATTACCATACCCAATGGACCCTTATAAAGAATCAAGTTGCCAATAGTACTATATGGGGTAGGCATCAGCCCTGCATTTGCCTGCGATAATAGTACGTCACAGTCCTTCGGACGTTCCAATTGTTTAGCCGAACACTCCGGATAGAGCAATCTTAGGACATGTTCATCCGCTGGCATGCCCACATGTGCAATTTGATCAATACCATATACAATTACCTTTACACAGTCGCCTCGATGTGTTCTAAGCTTCAGAATATAGCGCCTGGTTTCTAATGTTTTTCTAATACCCGCAATACCACTGATTTGTAAGGAATATGGCTCCCCTCTTAGACCTAATCGTTTTGCTAAATCATTTGTACAGTAATTGGTGTCACTGCAATTATCCCAAAGTATACCTATTTTTACTCCATCCGTGGTATATCCATATTGCATCATGAGAATCGTTGGAGATTCTTTCAGTCCTTCCTCCTTCAGCAGGGTTGAACCGCGTTTGATTTTGGATGCCGCCGAGACCGCGTTGGATTGAGTAGGTTTATTGACTACCTCTTGTACCTTTTGTGTAACTTCATTAACCCACGGGTTCCTGAGGCTAGCCATGACTTGCCCTTTTGTTGCTAGCGTCGTGGCGGAAGATTCATCCGAATAGACCGTCACTCCGGCGGGCACGATTCTTTTGTCATTTAGTTGTTCATCGTGTAGCATATAGTGGTGACCCAACTTGCACTTGCGACATATCTTTGCATTTGAATTCGAACACCGCCTTGCCACGTGACCGGGGGACAGACATTTAAAGCATAGCTTCATTTCAATTGCTGTACCTTTCCGAGATTTCGGCGACATTTCACGAAATTTGTGGCACGTCCAGATAGGGTGTGCTGCATTATGGCATACTTGACAGCGCCGAAGAGCAAACGACTGATTGATGCTTGCTGGCTGTATGGCATTACTCACTGTAGAGTAGGATATCCTGGAGTGTGTTCCAGGATCCCTTGTCGAACTTCTTCCTTCCTGGGGCTGCAAAGCGGCCATCTCGTCAACTATACTCAATTGCCATTTCAGGAATTCGATGAATTTTTCTGGTTTTTCGATATCGGATAAAGTTTTTCCTTCAAACCTATGAACCACCTCCAACCATTTATCCCGTGCTGATCGTGGAAGTCTGTTTACCAACTTCGCGATGACTGCAGGATTTTTCAAGCAAGTTTCGCTGTCATAGTCCTTTAAATCATTTACGGCACTCAATAGTGTTCTGTAAAATTGCGCGCACTTGAAAGGGTCTCCACCATTTGGGCTAGGAAGTCGCATCACATCGTCCAATATCTGATTTACCACCCGATCTTTGGCACCATATTGTCGTTCTAATTCCTGAAGAATCGCTCTTTCTGTTTTGCAGTCCGCAGTCAACATGTCCTTCACATCCTGTGATAAACAGCTTCGAAGACACATTCTCAGCTCTGCTTCACTTGCACCTAGCAGCCTTGGCTTGATGAAGTCTTCATACTCCCGTAACCATTCCTTGTATCGTCTAGGTTCACCATTAAATATATGATAATCAATTGCTTTCAGTTTTACTTTTGTTACTGATTGATAATCACTCGGGATTTCTTCAGTTAGTTGGTGCGATTTCCATTGACCATACGTTTTTCGAGCAGCCCGGGTACGTGCGATTTCTTCGTCAATCCACGTCGACAAATCGATATCTTGTTGTTCGGTTGTTGCCAGCGCCAGGACGTTGTTGAGGTGCGCAACTTCAACGTCTTCGGCGGCGGTATCCACGCATACCATCTGTTGTTCGACCATCTCCGCTGGCAAATCGTCAGCGATAGCCTCGTGTAGCTTCCGGATCTCTCTTGTTAGCTTCGCCTTTGCCACTGTTCGTTGCCGTTTGCCTGCTTCCTCCATTGATGCGTACAGATCATTGACCGATTAACTCGATGATTGGTTTTGTATTGATAAGATCACACTCGATGAAGCGTTTGTATTCGAATGTCCAGATACAAAACCTGAACAATAAGTGAAAATAAACCAAAAGATACTGTTTTAAATACTGTTTTTAATAAAATGATTTAATTAACAAGATATCCGATGTAAAGTCGCGAACACAATTTTCTGCGGTTGAAATAGAGCCATTTTGCCATCGCGAAAATAGCTTAAACCACCGCAATTTTTAAGAACGAAAATTTATCGACTTTCAATTGACCGGGTTTTGTTCCCAACACAAAGAGCTTAACTATGTTGGTATAGAATAGATTTGCTTGTGAGGTCACTATTATATTAAATTTGATCACACACTAAATAATCTTATACAGTGTTCGCGAACAAATTTAATGCAAAAGTGACGTCACAATCAAATAGACAATTTTTCGTTCCCAAACATTTGGGTAACTTTTCTTCAATTTTCGCGAACACAAAATGGTTGTATTTCAGTCGCGAGAGCTGTGTTCGCCAAGATTTTTACGTCGAATTTCATTTGACCAAAAAGCGCTCGGTAACGAATTTTATCCAAAAATACAAAATAGGATGATTGTCGACGTCATTTTAAGTTTAGTCGCGCAGTAGTCATGTTGGACTCTAGATAATAAAATCGTCGTATTCAGCGTGCGCGATAACCGAACAGACATTCGTCCTAAAACGCATAATGACTTTCTGAAATTTGAAAAATTGATATTTATGGCAAACGGTCGATGAATCATGCTCGGGCTACAGCTACACACACTTTTCACGATTACCGCTAGCGCAATCAATGGAAACGCTCGTAGAACCGCTCACTCCATTTCAATAAAATGAACAATATTCAAGGTTCCTTAAAAGCTTAGCACAGTAATTTACGGTCAGTTAGGTGCTCGTATTTTATGATTATGCGCACTTTGCTGCGCGTAAATAAAAAGTTATGAACAAAATGGTGCGCATAGAACGAAATTTACGCGCACTTCCATACGCATAGCTGAAATTATACGCACCACTTGTTGCGCGTAACTTCAAAGTTACGAGCACTAATGTGCGAATAACATTTGCTACAGGCGCTTAATCGCCCGTAACCAAAAATTATGCGCATATAATGGTGCGTCACGAACGATGATCAAAACTATTGCACTCGCGTATGTAATTTGATACATCGTATGCACCAGCGAACGCATAAGGTTTTTCCGATGCACGATGTAAGTGCAATATACAACACGCATGCATTCCAGCGTGCAATAGTTGCTACATCTGCACTTACGGGAGTGGTGGACATAACCATTGCACGGACGGTGCAATCGACGTTACCACAGCACCCGAAATGATTTCGCGCATTCGTAGCGACCATACTGGCTACAGTGTGCAGTCTCCGCACACAAATAAACGTGAACGACGCACGGGTGCAGAAGTTCAAGTCACAGCATCAAGTTACGCAGCGTCCACAGAAAAATGTGCGCACTCACTGCACATTGTAAGGCACGTATGAGCATGCTTATTGCTACAAAACATTGTTGAAACGTGTAGCAATAATTCGTATTATTGTTACATATGTAATAACCGGTGACGCAGCTGCATGGCGCAACTTCCTAACACCATGCCCATACGACCCCGGCTATCGTAACCTCAAGGGTGGACCGTGAATGCTGAATTTTGAACCTATTCTTGGTCAGACCCAAGAAGCTACGGAGCTTAGCAGGCCGCAGGCGCGCTTCACGGGGTGTGTTCGGACCCCGCCCGAAGGGTTGCACACGTGTCTA
>JASANE010002343.1:0-50223 GCA_030248225.1 Trileptium ribeirensis | reverse complement strand
GATATCGGGTTTGATCATGCCCCGGCCCGACGGACCAATTTTTGAGACGACCCGGTCCTATTAAATTGAAAGCGCAGGTCGAACCCAGCCTCCGTGCAAAGTTACAAGGAAAAAGGCTGGTAAATTATTAAGAAATTAAAAAATAATAGGAGCAATACGTTCTATGTTGTTCTTCGTTCAGGTACCTGTGCTCTAAAATTTATACTATTGAATTTCAAAGCGAGATAAACTGATATCTGCGGAAATTAAAGTACTGCGCTTAGTCCGTTGTAGCAGAGATTTTAGCGAATGATTAAAAGACAGTTTTCAAAAAATTTTCAATAACATCGTTGAAATGTGAGGAATTTTTATGAGTTCTATTTATTTACTGCCTAAAAGCCTATTGTGATTTGTATCATAGATTTGATCTGTTATCCTCATCATTTATTCACCATATTTTGAAAAATCAATAAAGGTATTTCGAATGAATGTGAGCCTAAAGTTCTTTCAGTTTGTGCTTTTGTTGTGTAGATGACATTTCGGTCATGTCGATAAATGTTATTACGGTGATACGAGAGACGTCTTCAGAAAAAAAGACAAATAAGCCCCTAACAAATTTTACTGACTGCTCCACGTGTGTTTAGTTTAAATATCGGGCATATAGCTTAACTTAAACGCGTAGAAGTTTTTGTCCGAAATTACGACACAAGCAGTTGAATTAAAACAAGGCTTCTACTTACATCTAGCTTCTAGTATTTCAGAATTCAACAAAACTAATACAGTACTAAGATCTAATCTAGGAAATTTGAAAAACTATATTGTGTTGAGTATTCATCAAAATTGAATACTATTCAATATACATCCCATAAAGACCATCTAGATAAATTTTATGTAATATATTTTCAGTAAGTTGCCAAGTTGTAGCGCGCAAAAATTTATTCAGTAATTCTGAAGTTGAAGATTTGCTTGTGGGTGGGTGAAGTTTTATCAGTATCTAGAGATTATTAACGATTATTTCTAGAGCGTTTATAGATAATTTGTTTATATTTTACCAAAAATAATCTTTCACGCTGAAAGTATATTCTTGTTTAATGTCTTGTACGAAATGCTGTAGGTTATGCACACGATGAACATGTGCTAGAAACTATATCTTGGCCTAAGGTTACTTTAACGATAATGACCATATTTCTACGCGCCAAAAATTTGTTATACGAATATTTTGTGATTGCGAGACTTGAAATAAATGATTCATAATTAACACAATACGTTTCACAGAGTTTGCGGTTTAAATACGTTGCAGCACCTCCAGTGATACAAAACTCAAGTTCTAATAAAAGTTGTAGGAAAAAAGAAATGTTTTTCAAAAACGCAACGCACGTTTATGGAGTTTCTGAGAAGGTGCTCTTTTTGGACCACGAAAACTTGTGTCACCCCAAAAGGGTGTTATATTACTTTCATCAACACACGGTAAAACATTTAAAAGCCTAAAAATAATTCTAAGAAACGAAATTGTTTGCTAAAGAAATAAAATACTCCCACCGCGGCGGGCCAATAATTATTTGTCTCCTATTTATGAATGGTGCAGAAAACAGTTTAAAATTTCCCAATTCTTTTCAGTTTATTCCTTCAACTTTAAAATAGGCGAAAAAATCATTTTTTAAAACAAAGAGAAACATAATTTTTTCGTTTTTATCTTCATCCCAACAAAACAAGTTATTGTGGGATCAAATGTTCAAATAAAATATCCGACTTTTATAAGTCATCAGGTTAACTATCTATACTGCTGCAAACGTTATTTTACATTTGATATTTATCACTACTGTTGCATTATGATTCAGTAAGTGCAGAAATTTCATTACAAACACAGAAAACGTAACACAGTTTAAAATATCAAAAACATGAAGTACATAATACTCCATAAATATTATCAAACAGTTAAAAATTATATAAACATGAAGTAGATGCCACAAGATACTACAAAATTTGTAATCCATCCACATACTGGACGGGTTCCTACAGTTTTGAGATTGCGTCGTGCAGTTTTACAAACCTTCCGACGCTGGCGAGTTATAATTAAACCATTTTCATGCACCTCATTTTTTGTAGCGTCAGCAATAGAAGACTGCAAGTCCATTTCAGTAAGATTAGACAGATATGGTAAAATTTATTATTCCGCAGCCGGCATTCGTACTGCATAAGTGTCGATGGAGTTAACCTAGTCTAAGGGTCGGACTCCGTTGAGGCTTAGCAAAAGCCCTCCCTGGAAAATTTTGTAAAATTCTACGTGCAAATTGGACAACATTATAAGGACAAATTAGAGGAGACGGGGAAACTTTTTGATTAACCCCTGTCGTGCCAACAAGGCCGAGACAAGCTACTTTTTTGAGCCGATGGTCTTCAATATTCGTCGGCTCTGAGGGTAGGGGGTAAATATGACTAAACAGGGTTTGACACTTAATAGCCAACCCCCTGCCCTATGGACAACGATTATTTGTAGTCTAGTTTTAATGGCAAAATCCGCTCAAATTGTAAAATTCCCCGTTTAGTACATTGATTTTCGTTTTCCAAAAATCTTATAATCTTATGTGATAATTCAAATTTGCGGTTCACAGTCTTAAATTTCGTTGAAAATAGTTAATCGCTATATATAGTTGAAATATCATTATATCACGTTCCTCGTTCTTCTTAACTATTACAAGAGTATTCTATGCTGACAAATTGACAACAAATTGTAAGTTATCGGTAACTACAAAATTTGTAATCCATTCACAAACGAATACGATACGATGTTTCAATATAAAAACATTTTACAGTGCGACATACGAACACATTCACCTATTAATCTGTGTTTTGTCAAACTTGCATCTGCTACATGTCTTCATAAATCCCTGGCAACAAAATCATTAGTGAACAATTAATATAGAAATGCGCCATGTTCCATCAATGGCACGGTAAACATGTTGTCTTCGAATGTTGTCCTCATGTAATCGATGAGGAAAGTCAGAAAAACAATAATAAATAATCCTTTTAAGGCCGCAGCTTTATTAAAAAATCTTGTAACAAAATCTCGGCAGTATTGATTATTTGACACTGGCAGATCTCATAAGTCTCATATTGTCTAACAATAGAGATTTTCTTACTTTACTAATCAGAAGACCGGTTTGACTGCCTGAAAATTTGACGCCTGTACTACTTCGACGCCGATTGACCGAGAAAATTCCACCCCCGACAAGCTGATGGCTACCAGAATTCAGGAGATTCGTAAATCCCAATAAACGAGATCTATTTGGCGCAGATCCGTTGGTTCCAGTTGTAACCATGTTGTTGCTGCCTCCGGTATCATCACAATTTTCATCGACGCACGGATTTACGTTGGGTATCGCTGAAAAGTGCCGTTACTATTATTAATACTGGTAAGAAATTCCAATGTAATCCTTAAAACTTTCATGTTTAGTGCAGTCCACTACGTGCTTTAGTTGGAATATTTCTGACTTCTCCAGATAGCGGAAGGGTCCCAGTTATTTCAACCTTCCACCAGGTTCCTCCGGTTCACGCCGTCGAGTAAATGTTGGCCTCCCGGTTGATGCCCCAAAAGTATATACTTTCCTGCAATATTAAAAATTACGAACTTTTTCTTTAATGAGATAGAAAATATAATTTTTCCATATTTTTACAAAAACAAATCGCAAATTTTCCTTTTAGTTCAGCAAAAAGTTCCTCTTTTACTAGTCGGTAGTGGAACTACTTTTGTGAGGGGAGCTTGGGCTGTAGCATTACGAATTGTACTCAATTTTATGTTCTTGTAACTACATTGCATAGGGAATAGGGCTTTATCATTGGTAAAAATATTATATTTGAATTATTCGACCCAAAAACCCTATAATGGTTTGATCGAAACGATTCTATTTCAATAAATAACACAAATATTGCAAAATTCTCTATTTAGCTGCATAAGCTTAACTAATTAGCTAATTACTGATTAACCACTCAAAATTTTTTAATCAAATATCAGGTGCACACTCTGACATGATAGGCTTTCAAACAAAAAAAAGTTTTTTAAAATTGGTTCAGTGGTTTTTGAGATCCGTCGGACCGAACGAACGAACGAACGGACGGACATCGACCTTTTTACTCCCAGACAGAAAATAAAAACGCTTCGCTCGGCTTCGCCTCAATCCGCTCAATGAAAGCACAACTGCCATCAGTTTCCAAATTACACCGTTGACGGTTACAGTACTTTTTGATCCCCCGGTCAATTCGGGGGACCCCATTGAAAAAATGAAAAAATCGCCACCCGGAATTTTGCGCTCCCTCAGTTTCAAACTGGGGACTCCCAGGTATAATTTTGATAGCTTAGCGAAGTCAGTAATTTGGTTGCAGAATACCATCATTTATCGGGAAAGCAGACTTATTATTGAAAAGTTAGAATACCAAAATCTTGATATGAGTATAATTAAAATCGTTTTTATAAATAACGCTACTCCTGCAATAAATGCAAAAAATCAACACCAATAATGAGGTAAACTCCCAGACCCTTTGAAGACGCGACTTTCAACTATAATCCCAGTGTACTTGGCGCTCGTTCACACAACGTACAAAGACAAATGCAAATCGGAGGATTTAAGAGCCAGCTAGCTATAACCGACATCCGTGAAAAAATTGTTGCTTCTTGTTCGACGTTAGCATGGTGCTAGCTTGATGTCATTGTACTGATCGCTCCACGTTCGCCCGTTTAAAAATCACTACCATTTCTGGCGTGTACTATAACCTGAAGCTAAAAATCATCCCACAGGTTATGGTACACCTTAGTTCCCAAAACAAGCAAGAAACATACTTACCGCGCGACATATCGCAGTATACCACAATCACGAAGAGTACCGAACAAACGTGATCACCGACACATGTATTAAGATCCAACAAACTTGAATTGGAAATAAGTTCAATGAGTCAGAGTAAAGATACAATGCAGGCACCCTAACCTTGTCACCTGCTGGGGAACATTTTAATCGTGCCAAGACATACGTAGCCAGTCAAGCGATAATGAACAATGAACGATTAAGTTAGAACATTTACTATTTACAACTAAACAATACAACAAGGAACATGTTTCTTTTATTTTACCCGGAATACTGAATACATGCGATACGCATTACAGAAGTGTGTTCTGCTGGTCGTGTTTCAGTATGTACGAACATAATACTAAACTAGTAAACGTAATAAATTACAAAAAGTGAGCGGAGCAACAGGCAAAGTATTTGGTATCTTATCTGTGTGTACATGTAGTTCAACTATTTGATCAATTTATAGAAGTATCACGTTGTAGGCAATTGTCAAATCCACCATACAAAAAGCTCGCTAGCTAAAAATTAGCTAACTAGTAACATCAAGAGTGCATTAGGGAAGAGTATGACACTTCCCTGCACTCACATGTTAGCCCGTGTTTAATGTCGCTGGCGTTTTCGTCCTGACCCCCAGTTTCGGGGGGGGGGGTAGCTCGAACCCCCAGTTTTGGGGGGAGGGGTCGGTCGGACCCCCACAATTTCTGGGGTCGGCCCATAAGCAGGTTCCTATAAACCGACCCTCCAGTTTTATTTTGGAGGGGGGGTCCGCCCCCCCCAGAAATTGGGGGTCCGACCAACTCCCCTAAAAACTGGAGGGTCCGAGCTACCCCCCCCCAGAAACTGGGGGGCGAGGTCGGGCCATCTCGACCCCCAGCAACTGGGGGTCCGGCCCAAAACGGCCGCGACATCAAACACGGGCTAATACACGAGTGCAGGGAAGTGTCATAATCTTCCCTAATGCACTCTTGGTAACATCAACTAATTAGCTAATTAATTACCTAATTAGCACCCATGATCAAATCATAGAGCTTTAAAAGCCACATATTCATAATCAGCGATACCGAAACCCTCCGAGCGCAACAAATTATCAATTTTGAAGTGATTTTAAAATTTGCAAAAAATCACCTAATTAGTTAATTAATTAATTTACTAATCAGGACATATGGCCAGGTTTTTGAGCTTTAGATATGTCATACTTGTGATCAGGGACATAGAAAACTCCCGGGTGCAATTTATTTTTTCATTTTTGAGCACTTTGAAAATTCTCAAAAAATTAGCTAAATAACAATAAATTAGCTAATTATTAGTATTTCGCTAATTAATTTATTAGCATGTTTTAACTTTCTCGAATACTAAATAAGCATCAGATTCACAATCACTACATCGAGATGTAGTATATGCACCAAATTGCCTTACACTAATATGCCTATTTACTATTCAAACTTAACACTCTTAACTAATCAGGTAATTAATAATTAACTAAAGCAAATTTTGACAAAATCTATATGTCTAGCACCTCACCGATATTAGGCCTTTCAAACGAAAAATTTTAAATCGGTCCAGTAGTTATTGAAGAGTTCAACGGACGGACGGAGAGACGGTGCCGAATTTTCCCCTTCTGACAAAAACAAAAACGCGTCGCTTCGCTCAGCTCAATAAATGCAATTGCATCATCGAGAGAAAACAGAATTAAGCTAGCAGCGTAATGGTGTAATAAAATGGCGGAGCCAGTTTAGTATAACATGAACTTTTGACATTAATTTATTCCATCAATGCAACTAACAAAGTTTTTCTAGCCAGTACTGCCTTCGTTCTCTTGTAAAACAGTTTACCATCTACTAGCCTCATTGAAGCAGTGCATAATGACTTTATGGCGGCGCTTTCATTCATTTCAATGATGACAAATGATTACGATTACGGAAGAGAACACTTTGGAGTTATATATGTCTTAATCTATCGCAAAAAAGTTCCCCCAGACCCATGCTGTCTAGACTTCGTATCATGAATTCCCATTCAATCAAAACACTTTTATGATCCAAAGATAAACTATTAGATCATGGCGTCAAAATGCTATCAGGAATGTCTCTATTGGGAATTGCACACGTCTAGCTGTGATTGATACATTTGGCTTTTTAATCTATTCACCGGAACTTTTGTTAGAATTTTATAATCACAGTTCAACAAAGTCATGGGACACCACTAGTCCCGTAAACATCGCTCCCTTACCCTTATACAAGGAGAAAATAACGCCATGGTGCATTGTGGGAGACAAGTATCCTCGTCTATGACAAAAATTGTACACGTCAGTGATAATGGGTATAATCACTGGATAGAAATGTTTGTAAAAATCGATCGGAAACCTATCACTACCAGAAGATTTTCGGCCTTTTTAAAACCAAAAATTGCTTTTTTCACTTCTTTTTGCGTTATTTCCCCATCGATAGATTTTTGTGCTCTTCGAATAGCTGTGGGAGATTTGGAGCATTCAGAAAAAAAATTTGCTTCATTTATCCCACACCCAACTGACGTGTACTTGATACTGCATTGCTATTTCTCTAAAAATATCACGGTTCTGAGTTAGTTTGACCTGGGGTTTGTCTATTTATTAACCAACATGTGCCTGCAAAGGTGTCTCTATCAGTTGCAAAAGTGTGACTAAAAATGTTTTTCGAAACCCATGTTGAAGTCAGCCGCATCAGCGGAACCCCCTAAGTGTGCTTCTTGTAGGCAGATGAAATCCAAGTCTTTGACACATTCAAAAATGCCGCTAATTTTACCCGTGATCGACACACCTCTTCAGTTAAATGTTGCCACAGCAAAAGATCGGCCAGTCATAATGTCGTGTACCAGCTAGCCACAACATCTTTACCACTTTACACTTTAAGATTTCTCAAAACCATCAGTCTATGCAAACGACTAAAGCCACATTAGAGACACTGGTGCATTTTCGCTTTTTCAGTCCAGATGCAAACATCTCATCACTTGACACTGACCCAGTCCTGTTACGCAGTTGCAAAGCCGACCCTTGGGCCCACTGTTGACCAAATGTTCGTTCACGTTTAAAACGATTTTAACGTCACTTTGATACTCAGGCCTTTTGAACATCTGGATTCGCAGTAGAGTCAACAAGACCCCTTAAAAACTCCGGCGCCACAGCTGGGGATTGTTAATCACCTTAATATCGTTGTACGTCGTGCCGACTCCACACACATATCGGCTTGGACTAGCTTCCACTAGCCGAGTTCCAACGGCGCTGAAAAGCTGCTGACGCAATGCGGCATTTTGCTCAAACTTAGCTATGTTTGATATCGTCAACAAATTATACACCGTTCTGTTCCAATCTTGAGGTCCCTTCGGCCACGTCAGTGTATTGCCGATCCTTTTGATTTCACCCGCCGAGCGAGCAGCATTTATGTCATCAGCTGCATTGTTGTTGCCCAACATTCTAGCCTTGCTCATCATAAGATGGTTCTCTGTATAGCAGAACGTCCAGTTATTTCACTCAAACTTAGCTGCGTTTGATATCGTCAACAAATTATACACCGTTCTGTTCCAATCCTGAAGTCCCTTTGGTCACGTCAGTGCATTGCCGATCCGTTAGATTTCACCCGTCGAGCAGCAGCAGTTATGTCATCAGCCGTATTGTTGTTGCCCAACATTCTAGCCTTGCTCATCATGAGATGCTTCTCTGTACAGCGGAAAGTCCAGTTACTTCATTCAAATGATGGTTTGACAAACAACTGCTCTTCAGTGACTTGCTGTAAAAGGGTATAAACTTTATAAATTTACCAAGAGTTGGTTTACTGGCCTGTATTCCGCTGTCACATTGTTGGTCAGGCGTCGCAGCGTTTTGGTTTTTATTGTCGCCAGCGACGGTAGGTTCCACTCGGGACCCCAATTTTGGGGAGGAGGAACAGACAGGAAGGCCGCAGTGGCCCTGACTTTTTGAGCCCAAGCCTCCGCGACTGTCAATGGACAGTCAAATCATTCATGCTCGCTGCTGAAGCACCTTTCATACCATTTATCGATACCAATATGCCAGATTTTAATTAAATACGAATTTACTATACACTTAGCTTGAAACTGTAGTCACCCTGGAACAACAAAGTCCTGGGCTACTCTCACTGTATACAAGCGTCCGCCCGTCTTTACCTATACCCGCTTGTCTCGGTAGATCGGTGCCTTAGGATACAGCGGTTAAACGTTGTTGTCAACCAAAAATCCACAAAACGTCACTCTCAGGGACGCCCTCATTGATATTAAAAACGTTACTTCCTCCGTTCGTTCGTTCTCGCCCTAGCTTTCCGCGGCAGCTCCAGCGGACCTACAGCAACGTTCATATACAGATTTACAGCCAGTGCACCATCCTGAGAGTGCTTGCTGAAAAACTTAATCTGTAGTTTATACAACCATACTGCCATTTTCTTTGACTAGGGTATTTACGATGCTGAACATTTACGTTAGCAGCAAACCGATCCGCTCGAGATAACGTTACAATAAAAAGGAAGATCGGTAGGTGAACAAGCCACGCAAAGAAACTCCGTAAATCACGACAAAGTAAACCCGTGAGCTTGGCTTAATCTGTTGCAGCCGCTGCGCTTATAGACCCTGCCAAGCACTTCGCCTACAACACCCCTAGAAAGCGGGGCCCCGCCTAACCTAGACAAGGTGGATGTAGATTATCTGCTCCAGAGTTAGAGCTATAACATACATACATAATCAAACTCTTATAATGTAGCGTAGCTTTACTGAAAACATTAATACACAGTTATGCGTCGTTCAATAAGAAAAGATGCGTGCACCTACTGTACACGGTCACACATAGGACTGCGGCACACGATACACCCGCAAAACCAACGCCGCAACAGAGATCATGGCTGTTGCTACCAAATCGACCAGCATGTTAAACTGTTCGCGCCATGTAGTACCAGCATCTGTTGTTACAAAATGCAGCAGCCGCTGCTCGGATGCTGCAGAAATAGGTCCATCTAGTGTTCGACGGTGCAGTAAAAGCAGCGCTTGGCAACAAGTTGTGTTGACGGCCGCATTTACAGCAACGCAAGCGAGCACGAGAACAGGCCACTGCTTGCATCATATACAGTTTACGGCATATAATCTCAGAGGGACGAGAGGCAGCTTATCCGCGTGAAGCTCGGGCGCCCTCCCCACCTCAGGGTTCTACCAAACCCCATTACAATGATAATCGTCTGAGGCTTGGCGACCCCCCCCCCCCGAAATAATACACTGGAAACGCAGTTGTTTCGCCCCGATCCTTTTTAACAAATGCAAAACCGCGGCCCTTCCTCGTAATAAAAGACATCAAATATTGAAATTTAGTAACAGCTTTAAAACAATGTAATCGAAGCTCATTTTTTACGTTGCAGGCCCAACACCTGGCCTGTTTTCCCATATCACGCAAATACAAATACTTCTTTTGTATTCAGCAACCCAGAAAGCATATAGACCCATGCAAGCCCTAATCCGACAACTAAACTACATGTGGCAAACTTGATTATTTTTAGCCCCGAAATGTAGCGTTTTTGTCATGTGCAGCATGCAGCTAACCGTATAAAATCCGCATGATTCAAATAGTTTTAAGCTGCTGTTCCCAAATTGGAACAATATGCTACACTATTCACTACCCGGATACCGGACAACGCCGGTACCCGGGTATCAATGTCTATGCTTTGCGGATACAGGAATATATACTCTCAAACATAATTTTTACAAGATACAAATGCTACCATGTAAACATGTAAAATGACAACAATTTGCAACACGAAATTGTAACAATGCAAAATTTTGGAACAAAGTTTGAACAAATTAAGTTAATGTTCACTACGTGTTTCGAAAAACATTTTAATGCAAATGCTGCTGGCACACAAAATTCTTTCAAAACTGTTATAATAGATACAAAAACATATGACGACAGCCAAGACGTTACATGCATTTATTGTCTTGTTTAACGTAATAACATAATCAATTACATAAATCACAGTGGTTAGGCAATTTCTGTGAGTTTAGGTGTTTAAAAAATTTATGCATTTTTAACATTAGATTTAGCCTACGCAGGGCCATATTTAATTTAGAACAGATAATTATTTACATAATGAAATCTCAAAAACTAATGAATAAGACACTTTGTATAAAGTGGTCAAAAATAGCGTAACAAATTTATTTTTCTTCTAAAGATTTTTATTCCAGGACTTATTTAAATTTACAAATTTTGTATTCAAAAAAGTTATATTTTGCAAAAGTAATATTTAGCTTACACTTTCGTTTGCTTACCTCTGCATCTACGGTAAAATTACCGTTGTCATGTGTTTGTGGCTATTATAACGGATGGAGCTTTGAAAGAACCCTGCGTAGCAGAGGCAGTATTTGCATTGCATCATGTATTTCGAAACACAATGAACATTATCTTAAATTGTTCAAAGCATGTTTCAAAATTTTACATGAACAAACACATGTATTTTACATATTACATCGTAGCATTGCTAACTTGTATTATTCCTTTTATACGGTCACGAAATACTCTTCAGATTCTGGGATAAATCAGTGTGAAAAATGATGGAGTTTCAATATAGCTGAGAATTTGGGCTCTATAAAGCTTGGCTCAGCTAACTAAGCCTGCCATGATATTAGAAGAGCCAAGCCAGAACCTAAGATGTGTTTGAGAGAGTGTGGTCTAGTGTATCGGGCAAATTTTCTAGAACAAACATTATTATAACAAGTGGTGTTACAACACAATAGTCTGGCAAATGCAAAATAGTAGAGAATATATCGTTTCGGCCCTTAAAAGCCTCCAAAGCAACTGTATAATTTATTTGACGGTTTCCATATGTTCTCTCTAAATATTATGGAGTCGTAAACTTTAATTGCTGGGAGCCTGAGACCAATTCTAGCTTGTTATCGGAAGGCCCGAACCGAATATTGTTCACGAAGGGGCGAGTAGAGCAAGAACTTGAAAACCTCATGCCTTTTTGCCGCCTATAATAAATATCCAGTAAACTTCTACGCAGTGGCAGATCCTGCTTTCCCTGCTGAAAAATTCCGAGATTATCGAGCTGTACTCCCCTAGCCAAAAAAGTACGCGACACTTTTCAAAAATTTCAAGAAAACTACTTTAAAAAATGCACCAGTATTACCAAAAAACATATTCCCAGGAAACGAGATATACTATAGGAACGCGGCGGAGAAACTACCGCGTTCCTGTAATAAAACCGGACACTCCCTTTTAAATATAAACACAATGCAAGTTTGGAAAAACAATAGTTAAACAATGTGGAGCTGTGTTGGTCACGGATGCTACCTTATGTCTTGAAAATTCAGGTATTGGATAAGTTTTAAAAACGGAGCCTTACTTCGTTGCGTATTTTCTTCAATATTTCTAAATCCAAATCAGAGCTGCGAGCGGATACGTGTACCCTCGGGCTGCTGAATAAAACGTTGCAAAAATACGGTAAATATTTCCCTAGATCAGCGTGGCTTAACTAAATGCAATACGGAGTATATATCGCTTCTGTAGCTCCATGACCAAAAGCCACTGTACTATAGCTATATTAGCGTTCTCCAGCTTCCTGCTTCGGTTGAATTATCAGTTTGGCTTCATTTTTGACCAGCTTGGCTTCAACACTGATTGTTTAAAGGCAAAACCGTCACGATTGCTTCAAAAGACACTGGATTCAAACTAACCAGGAATCCAATTACGATAAAATGAAGTGTCTTCGTCTCCTAGGCCTAACGCAAATATATTGATCACCTAAAGCCTAAATATGCTGATATAACGACAAAATCTCATTTCGTAACTCTCAAATATAAGTTTTATCGTTCTATACCGGATTATCCCGACCTCGCGAATAATATCTGGGTGTGAAATTGTACCTAGATAGTCCTTGCTAATCACTAGTATTAATACAACTGATAAGCAGGAGAAACACATTCAATTCAATTCACCCTATTGTGTTTCTTGTTGGTTACAAATGAAAACCCACGGAGATGTATAACTATATAAGATTAATATTTATCAGGTGTTTTTTCGTGGGTGCTAACACAATTTTAGCAGTCGTCGCCCTCCTCTTCTTCCGGCTACGTGACTGAACGTATTACAGAAATTATTTTATTGTAACTAGCTGCAGTAGAGTTTCATTGTTCGTCTAATTGTAGGGGTATAACCTCACCATAGTTGTGACAGTTAATATATAGCTTAACTTTGCTGTTAAAATCCATAGTCAGAGGCTATATTTGGTTTTGATCACAGTGTGTCATGAGATAACTTTATCACTAACACAAAAAATTGAAATTAATGTATGCGTAACCGTTTAATTATATTCGATTTATTAAGCTTCGTCTAAATTTATGTACCGGAGCAATCCTATTTAAATCGATTCAAACTGTGGTCCAATTATATCTGTGGTAGCTGGGTTGTATATGTGCGTCCATTCGCCAAGCGATAGGCGGATGCACATTGAACGTTGGTCATACCAGTAGTAACCTGATGTATTAATTATATTCGAAGTAGTCCTGGGTGGATAAGGGTTATTCGTGAACTTAAAATGTCTAATTTGGACACGGTCGTGTTCCAGGACTCAATTGCAAAAGATTAGGCTCTCCGATTCCGAAACAGTCTTTGTGTTGCTGCATTCCGCTAGTGCAGCTGAATATTGTTGCAGGCCCCTCAAGTTAACCATGTCATGATAATCTGATGTTATACCACAAAGGTATATGTAACGAAACTATTGAAAGCTATTGCTATTGTTTCGCAAATCACAGTTTACGAAACACTGAATATAATTTTCACCCGCTTCCAGACACATAATTTTCATTTGAAACAAACAAAAATCGGCACTTAAAAATCATACGTTAGAATAACAACAGTATCAAAATGACGTGAAAAATAAAAATTATTATTGTCGCAGATTCAAACGATAAACATAAACAAGGGACGTCGCAAACTCTTCAAAAAATAGAGGGGTCAGCAAAAATTGGAGGGGACAGGCAGGCTGTATAGTTTTGTTATAACAACATCACTAAATTTTTTTCACGCTTGCCAATAAAAAATGGAAACAGGAGCCTGCTTCACTCTTGCACACCCTTTTTGCGACGCCCCTGGCAAACACACTATAAATCTAGGTCATTTACAAATCTTTTAAAACGCTGACATGAGTTTAGACGAATTAAAATTATCTGTTACTTAAAACCCTTAGCCAAAATTCTTCCTGCTACAGCTTTCGAGCTGCCACAATCGTATGCTGACCACCCGTCTTCACAGCTACAACGGCATGACCAGCAATATGATTAGACTTGACTTCGGTAGGTGAAAGAATAATCGACATTTCTTCGTCAGGCCCAAGGCCAAGCTGGGCCTCGGAGTTGTAGCCCCAGCCGTAGAGGTAACCTAATATGAAAAGATAAATTATAACTATGAAAACATCTTATCGCCAAGATGGTGAATTCTGAGTGTTGAATATGCAATCTAGCGAGACATACACAGTGATATTGATGAAACAGGATGCATGTGTATATTTTAGACAAGCTAAACTGCTTCGCTAGAACCATTGTTAATCTAAGGTTTTTAGTTCGGCTAGCTAAGATTTTTGAACCTACATAAGACAATAACTTAAATATTTGATAATTATTTCACATTAATTGCGACCAACGTGATATAGCAAAAGCTATTTGAATTATTTTTTTATGTAACACTAATCTAATTACATGTCTATTTGTCTTGAGGCAGTATATGCCCTGCAAGTAAAACTACTCAAAAACAGACAGGTGCAAACCTGAGCTGAACACCTAACCTTATATTCTATTTCGGTGTGTTCAGGCCCTGAAAAGTCATTAAAATTGCCCCCACAATTTTTTAAAATTCAAGCGACTGAAGTTATTGACTGCTGACACATTCAATTAATAACTTGGTTTTCAGGCGTTTCTAGCAACTGATGTTTTACTCTACGTTTATGCTGACCCAAATTTTCATTCAAGTATTATGATAATGTTGATGGCTGCGACCAGGAATTTGAGAAAATTATCATTTTGCATGACATAACCTAGATATGGCTGACCTTATACGTATATCCGATGAGGAATCTGTTAGCCGATAACTTGTCAATAGATCGAGCTTCTCATGTTACCTGTGAAGTTGGTGTCATATTTACATGTTTTGATTTATTATTATAGAAACGGCCTATGTGTTCTAGTTGCGCCATATTACGATGGTACCTGGTATAGTGTCGACTGCAATGTTCTGGGCGTTGGCGTTTTCAAAGTCTGCCAAAGTAAGATTTCATTAGTTTTGTAGTTTACGACAGGTTGTTGGTAGCTCATTATGAGCCAATCTGTGAGTTTCTGCTCGCCTTGGGAATTCTTGCAGAATGATTTCTGACTCATCTGATACACATTGACGTAGAAACTTCCAAAAAAAACAGATAGATTTAACGTTGCTATGTGCGCACCGGAGAAACTCCTCTATAGGTCACCCGAAGCAAAGGAATCAAATGTGCAAAGCATATCTTTTGGTACCCCGCAAAAGTTTTACAGGAAAGCAAAAGTTAAACCTTCTTACAAAAACTTGCTTGGACGTATACTAGCTGTCAGGATGCTAGCAGCTAAGACCAAATGATTGTCTTATTTCCGTTTGTCATTAGGTGTAGCAGAACGAAACCTACAAGAAACCTTTTCCAACGAAATTTTAATAGAATTATTTTCTGTCAAACAGCATTATAGTAGACGGGTATGGCAAAAATGGTCTCGTATAAAGTAGAGAATCGAATGAGAGAATGTAATAATGTTGCACAGATATTTTCCTACTGTTACGCTCTAATACATATAAAAGTTAGCTAAATGATGCTGCCATTACGTAGTTAAGTTTCAGTCGAATGCAAAACTCTTTATTGAACAGAATATTCTAATCTATCAGGAGAAACATGTTATGCTGGAAGTCAAAAGACGATGTTATATACTACAGGCACCGTAATTTTATTACACTGCAAACATTCATGATATTGCATTGTTCGGAGGTACCACGTGTTTTCGAATGCTTGAGTTAATAAGTTGTTTGTGGAACTTTTTGTTTAATCTTGAGACGCAAAAACAACCATTAATTCATGCAGCAAAAGGTCAAAATACATAGAAAATTAGCTGAACAATTTTTACAAAATATCATAAACTTTAAATCTTAGTGGGATTTTTTGTGTTGAAATACACATAATATATAGTTTTTGAAAAACCTTCCAAGCTTAAAAAAATTTTTGCTTTAGAATTTTGCCTTTTGTTTGGGAGGAGAGACTCTTATTAATAGATGTCCTTTGTTTGTATTTTTTCGTTGATTGTATTTTGTTTTTGCAATTGTCATGAGATGTTCTGTTTAAATAAGTATCTATTATGTGTCTTATGGTGCCAGTTGGTTAGCCTCCTAATAGGAAGTTTCAAATGTAGGCCATTTAATATTTGGTTAGATTGTGTCGCGCACCTGACAACGTTATTAGTTTACGCAAGAGATGTTATTGGACTGATAAACACATATATTTATTTATTGATATAATCTGCAGCCATAAGCACGTTTAGGAATACGGATTGTCTATAATACAGTATAATAAAGGTGTGGGTTTGTCATGAACCTAACAAATTTGCATGATAAGTTATACTAAAATTTCACACCGATATACATTAAACCCAATATGGCAATGAAACATAGGCAAACCAAACTACAATCTCTCTCCATAAGTTTTAGCCGAAACTAGTTGTTAGATAGCCAGCGACAGAGGGACTTGTTCTTCACTAATTAAGATCAGAAAGGCAGAGACACTAAGTTGCAGTCTTTTAACATAGCTTTGTTGCTGGAAATTACAAATAGCATATGGATGACTTTATGATGACGGCCAGTGGCAGCAAACTAGAGCGAAACGGGCGAAAGGCTCTCCCCGGCTATAGGTCGGGTTCGTACTACTATATCTAAATTTTAATAAAACCCTCCATGAGAATAAACAAAGTCAAAACGTTCAATTCTAGACCAAATTCTATATTTATGAAAAACGCTGTGCATATGTGAATAATCGGCGGACTATTTTTTGTAAAAGTTAGGGTCAATCATTAGCAGATCCTCAGTTCTTTTTTTATGCAAACGTGGTTATCAGATTCGGTTTAGTATTACTTTCCCCGAATTTAATATCAATTGGTAGTTAAACCAAATTCATACATGGAACATGCTGGTTTGTCGCTGGCAAGAATTGCTACATTTTGTAATTAAACATTATCCATCCGGTATATTTAACACTTCGCATGTTCAAGAAAAATAATTTTTGTTATGTTAACGAGCTGGTAGCGCTGACCAATTTTAATTTCTAGTGATGTTCATCTTAAAATACTTTGTAACCGTTTGTTGCTAATTAATGAGTCAACCGGTTTTCAAAAAAAACTGTTACTTTTTCAGGTAAAAATCATTTAAAGAGAAGACAATAAGTTCGAGCTATTTAAAAATTTAATGCTGAAATTTATTCCAAACATGCTACTGTTATCAGTACCAAATGTAATAATGTTTGGTCAAGGAGAGAAAAATTTCAAATGTGAAAATATTGTGCATTTATTTCACACCGTACGTTCTCAAGCGAGAGAACGTTATCCTATTTGGTTTAAATTTCACTATATTTCAATATTTTAGTCTTATCTTTAAATGTACTTTGAATGGCTAAGCGTAATGTGATGGTCTGATATGGTTCTTGTTAGTAAGGCGGTAATTACCATACACTTAGCTTAAACCAAATTTTGTTATGAACTAAGCCAAGAGATCTAATCATTATGATGTATCTTCCGGCCTAGGGTGAACCAAAATAACTTTGGTTGTCAAAAAGCAAGTGTTTGGTGATCACTAATGGACCATAGAGAATCTTAAAAAAGGAACGCGTTGTAGCAGGGCAAGCTATGTTTACCACCTAAAAATGTTAAAGTTAAACAAGGTAAATTTGGAGATGCAGACGCTTTCGTATCCTGGGACACCAATGCGGGTGCATATGCACATGGCAGAGGTCATGCTCACCGTGGTGCTTTGCTGTGAGATGCTAAGAAAGCCACGACTGTATGCTTAACATTTGCCTACTCTTTAGGCCATAAGACCTTTCGATTCTATTGGAACAGTGTTTTGGCCTTCGGACGAACCGGGTCTTGATGGTGCGTTGTCCATTGTGACAGACTGATTGGCTTAAATGATTATAGGCAAAACTATATATATATGTATATATATGCATAATATTGCTACGCTGATTCCCTAAACATCCAAATTATGTATGGATATCATAAATCTGTGTTAGACACGCGTTTTATACATTAATTGTTAACGAGAGGTGTTGTAATAGTTTTAGCGTTAGCGAGTTGAGGTTAGTGATTTCAAAGCTATGCAAGGGATTACTTTTGTAAATAATTTTGAGCGTATTGATAATTATTATAGATAAAGGTTGTTGGAGACGTTTTACTGTATGTGCGATCGACGGTATTATTGTGCCTTATTATTGGTATCAATTGGCTTACGGATATAACTGCTGGCTGTTTGGACTGGAAATCTTTACGCCTTAGTATCGTTGAAATAAATCCGAAATTATTGCACGTGGCAATATATCCATTTGACTTTATTGTGGTCTGGTATCTGGTGAAAACACCGTTGGTCCTGGGCTGTTGCGCTCGGTAAGTAGAGTCTATAATTACAACTCTGATCTAACCGCTATAATTGCTAGCTCATGTTTCGTTGATGAAGGAAGTTGGAACAACATACATTTGTTCAAATCAAAGCTGTCTCAGATGTATTAAGTTAAATCTACCCTCTCTGCAACTCAAGCATCATGAGGCCTAAAAGTACCTCAACTATGACAAATACTTTCCTAAGTACTATTCACATTAAGACGCTTGCACGCTGTTCATTGCTAAAAGTAAACAGTTTAACCATCGCTATGCAGATAGATTTCACATGTAGCAAAGTATCTGGTACTTTTAAACTAAAATTTTATTAGTTGATTAGAATAGCCTGAGTTCATATATTTTGTGTTCAACTTTTGAAATTGAGATATTTATGTGAGAACCACATGATACGTTTTGTAATCGTATATATCACATATTTATTTCCGTTATTGTATAATAAAAACTCTGTAACTCCTTTTTGAAATAGACATAGTTCACCAGGTTTCAAATGAAAAGGACAAAAAAATCTTGCATCACCTTGCCGTGTTCTGGGGATCCTTTTAGTTCGGGTTTGGGGCTTTAGTTTGCGCGTATAGCTTGGTGCTCGGTGATATCTGTGTCATTGCGGACTTTTGTTTGGTGTCTGATGTCGCTTTGGTGTCGGGTGGCTTGGTTTGTCCCATGTTCGGTTGTGCGTTTGCCGCTCCCTGCAAAGGCACCCTAGGTCTGGAAACGGACCCGGTCATGCTTACTGTCGGCGCTGTTACTTCGGTAATAGCGGCCCTGTTAATACGTTAACAGTGTGCAAGACGAATGCTCTACGACATAGATGAGTTTGCATGGTTGGAGCCCACAGTTCCTTCGGGGCTGATAAATGGGCGACGACGGGGAAGGGTGGCATACAAATGGTCGGATGTGGGGCAGCGGTTGCCTGACACTGGAGACTGTATGACATCAAGTTTGCTTTGACACGGGTGTTTTCCGGGTGCTATAGTTAAAGATGTGTGCAGAATGAAGCGCCACCAATAGAGATGAGCTGTGGAATTCAGTCTGATATTTCTATATAATTCAGCCAAATTTCTGAAATTCCTTCAGCCCAAGCTTACTTTTTCTCTGGCTATGGGCCTGTGCTCTCCGCCACATAATCATTAGAACCCCGATAGCTTCTATATGTATGTATAGATACAGATGTTGAGCTAGTAGGCTGATTATTTCATTTATATAACCAAGCCTCCTCTTAGCAGATCAATTGCCGCGTGTAGGCTAAACAAAGAAATTATTATTTCTGTACCTTGGTGGAAATTCTTGTAAACTACGTTCACACAAAGTTGCCGACGCAATACAACCTCTGAATAAGCAACACATCTATTTATTTATAGGTAGATTTAAAATTTTTTTACAATGTTTGCCGTAGTTAAAAGTTATAAAATCATTTTAAAAGCACATACCATCGAGGCAGCGCTTTAAAATTTTGCTAGGTGGGTGGTCTTCCTAGAATTTGTAGGTCTGGAGAAATCTAAATCTGGGGAAGGATTGCGGGTATATAAGCCAGTTGCGCGGTTCAGTCGGGGAGTTAATCTCCGAAGAAACCGCATCTGGTAAGTAGCTCTTCGATTAATTTACACTAGCATTAGAAGT
Source organism: Trileptium ribeirensis (assembly GCA_030248225.1). Taxonomy (NCBI): domain Eukaryota; kingdom Metazoa; phylum Nematoda; class Enoplea; order Enoplida; family Thoracostomopsidae; genus Trileptium; species Trileptium ribeirensis. The sequence continues at coordinate 30,100 of JASANE010002343.1, read as the reverse complement.
TATTGTGTGGGGAAGGACGAATTATTCCCTTCCTATATTATAGGGCAGAGTTTTTGTTGGGAACACGCTTATCCCCTTCCTTGATTTGTGAGAATTTTAACTGTGGTTGCCCTATAGACCTCACGGTCGCTCTCACCGTTTCAACTGTTGTTTCTTCTTGATCATAGTAATACTTGGGGCATAATAAAAGAAATTTTAGAGTGTGTGCGTCCTAGCTTTCTGTGTCTCTGTGTTTAAGATTGAATTAGTTAACTTAGCCGTGACTGATTTTGCTCAGGGAGTCCTGTGTCCATGATATTTCTTGGAGGTTCATACTAAGCTTGTGTGGTGAGCTGAGTCCTAGGTCCTGAGTGCTACATTACATAAACTTACGGATTCTTGTTGAAACTTATTAGGACTAGCTTTGCTACATTGAGTATCAACATACTAAATGCTGAATAGTAGTCATCCTGTTGAATAGTTAGATAGCAGGGAGTAAGCGGAATTCCGGTTCCGGCGAACATCTAACATTTAACATGTAATCTAGGACTTGAAAATTGTTACCATATCTCTCTCGGACCATCACCAGAACTCTGAACGGGAGCATGTAATCTAGCACTCGAAAATTGTTACCATATCTCTCTCGGACCATCACCAGAACTCTGAACGGGAGCATGTAATCTAGGACTCGAAAATTGTTACCATATCTCTCTCGGACCATCACCAGAACTCTGAACGGGAGCATGTAATCTAGGACTCGAAAATTGTTACCATATCTCTCTCGGACCATCACCAGAACTCTGAACGGGAGCATGTAATCTAGGACTCGAAAATTGTTACCATATCTCTCTCGGACCATCACCAGAACTCTGAACGGGTGCATGTAATCTAGGACTCGAAAATTGTTTCGGTTGCGGTTCCGGCAAAGGGCAAAAACCATGCCGGAACCGGAATTCCGGTTTAAAAATTTTGTTTGAAATTTTCCACGTTTTTTGCTTCATCCTGTAATCCAAACTTATGTAATATATATTGATGATCATATATAATGATCAAGCTCCAATACAACCAAGCAAAAGAAAAGATTAACTAACCAATTTGTCGTGTGATACGTAAGTAGGGCACTTAATTTGAGCAGGAATTTTTCATAATAACCTGCAGGAGTTTGTTAAATCAAAGCCAGGTTGATGCTTGTAGCAGCTATTTTACACATCCAGAAGTCTGTGGGATACGTTTGAATTAAACCGGTCCAACTAACAGAGTATGGCTTACGCAGAAGTACTTAAGGTATGCTTGGCTAACATAAATTGCGTCAAGCACCCGCCAGTGCGCTTGTAAACTTGGTAAATCAGTCTAAATTGAAGTAAACTAACGTTATCTGCAACGCAGTTAGAAACTGCTTTCTTGGCAATGAACTGTATTTATTGAAACTGTGCGAGCAGCATCACAGTGTGTCTCATTTATAGCATTCTGATTATAAAGTTATCATCATTATGATCTAACTGACGGGCACTGTTTGTCCAACGATAGTCTAAACAGTGTCTCTGACCACTGATCAGAAAATTAGCTTCTATCTATTATTTTCTCTTAGAATCATAAACCAATAATTTTAAGTTTCCTACAGAATAACATGCAACAAACGTATGTGTAGTAAAGGGAGGCGACTGGAGACAGAGCGAAAGTGTGTATTCTACGCTCCAAGCTTTGTAAGCACATTCGATTTGACGCAGTATACGCAAGGGTGTATAGTGGAAGACATTTTTTGCTCTGAATGTCCAAAAACCGACATATTTGATCGATAAATAAACATTATTAGCTTCCTCAGTCTCTTTAAAGTTTCAGAAAGGCAATAATACCATCGCAATACATTAAATTTAATGTAAAAGTAAGTATTTTTAATGCATTTTAAATCCACTATTATACATTCATTTCTTCCATCATCTGTTTTACTATATATAAATTTCGAAGACCAGGTTCCGGTTCCGGTTTAAATGGACGGTCCGGTTCCGGCAAATTTCGGTTCCGGTTATTCCCTGTTAGATAGATAGATATTCCATGAGATAGGGTTATGATGTTCTAGGTAGGTCTTACAAGAAAAAGACCCTTTCTAGCACCCTATAGGCTCTCCTAAGGGAACTATATGTTCCAAAAACTGCGTATAAAACCTAGAAGCGTCCAGATAGGCAGTGCTAACAAGTCTTCAATTTTAAGTTCCTCTTTTCCTGTGTAGGTTCTCCTGCCTTCCTTAAGAGTCCTACATCGTAGCATCAGGTGTTCAGCTGTTCCCTCATTGGAATTACAGTATCTGCACCTGCTATCGGTTGTCAGCCTTAAGGTTCTCATGTGTTTTCCAAAGTGTCCATGTCCTGTTAGAAAGTGGATCGCTACCCTTGTGGGCATCAGCAGATTCAGAGCCTAGCCGCACCACATTCGGACACCCTCCTGGACGGTCGTATCCGAATCTGATGCGGCTGATGTCGTTGTGGATGTCGCTCGGCGACGCAAGGACCCATCCACGGAAACCTTGGCCGCGGTCCCTGGAGACTGTGAGACCCCATTGCCAGGTACCGGGGCACTGTTTTGTTTATCACTCATTCCTAATTTTTTAAAGAATCTGAAATAATAAATTATAAGAAATTAATTCGCCCAGGTGAAGGGTTAGGAGACCCGCCCTAAAAATATAATTGATAATATTAAATATATTAATATGTATATATGATAATAAGTATGATAGTGATTAGAAAAAAGAAGTAAGAAAAAGTATGGCTATTAAAAAATAAATTAATGGGGCTCAAGCCATAGTTGGGAAGGACCATGACTTGAGAGGCTGGTCCGCGACAGCTTATTCAGGATCACCGGTCTATATTGGGTCACCTTTATTCGGTGCTAACCTACCAACTGTGCTACACACAAGAGGGCAGGCCGTTCCTCTATCCGCCACCTGAGGACGCTCTCAGTAGCTAGCCCAAGCCCTGTTGAATAGTTAAGATATACCCGTTTATTGCGCATTTCGGAATTGTAAAAGTACGTAGAAGAGAAGGTGCTCTACAAAATGAGATTAAAACACCCGTTAGAAGTATTGCTGTTTTCGTATCTTTTGAATCCGCACTTACATAGCTAAAACAATTGCGGAGATATCGTCGTTTTCTTGTACTTAGGTTCTCGTGGGTTCATTCAGAAACCCGTTTTGGACCAACTCTGCAGCGTAAATAATGACAATCGCAGCGCACAACTTGCAGATACATTGGATAACCTTCTTTTCAAAATGAGACCAAAAACTCGAATAACTCGAAGTGCTGTGGAGATATTGCCGTTTTCGTAAGTTTGGATCTCATGGGGTCTATTTCTCCTTTTGACCCAAATCCTACATCCTGAGAGAGCCGCATAGCAAAGCGTTAGCATTATATGTGGGATGTGTAATATTAACACTCAGAATTCACTTTCTTGGCGATGAGACAAGACGCTAGTAGGAAAAACTACTTGCTTTAAATAATTGCACATTCGAAACCTGGACGGTGACTTTGACAGAGCCAAATAGCACTAATATATATTATAAATTTGAGCCAACGCAGGTGAAATCTCGGTTGTGTAAACTTCTAGGAGTAGTACCACCAGCACAAGCAATAAATCGTATTAAATGCAAATATTTCGGTTGCGGTCAGTAACGGTAAACGGCCTATAACTGTATTAGGTGATTTTAGCTTGCCCCAAACGGTGCATATCAGCACGTGGCAAGCGTGTCTTGCTGCCAAATTTTCTTGAAACGGCATAGGCTTCCAGACTCATACATTTCCAACAAGTAAATATAGCACAGGCTTGACCCGTTAATGACAAAATCCGAAACTGATGCGGCATATATCGAATGCGCAAAAAGCAGCATCTATGATCCTTGTTAGATATTCTTATTAGAGACCAATTAAAAATATCAAGCAGCAATATGGAAGAAAGGTTGGACTTAAACGCTTATTTTAAACGTTTGAGACGTTCTCCAATCACTTTATTGGGAAGTATTGTATTCTGCGTATTCGGTAGATAATAAATCGTTGCTGTTTAATAATAAGTTGTAGGGTATGCATATGAATTTTTCGTGGTAAAAAACAGTCTATTGGGGATATAAATGAAAGGATACCGAAGTCTATAAGGAACCTTTTAGCGGAACAGTTGGAAAGCACGAAAACCACTCATCATTCGAAGATGATTGTTATGGGTGACACCAACAGACAAAAAGAAATTTTCACAATCTTTCTTCCTTACGCTTTCAGTAAAAACTGGGCTCGCTTTGCTCCCGCTTTTTCAATATCACTTTGATGACAATTTTGCATAAACTTCTGAAACCATTTACAAGTGTCTCACTACAGCAAAGTCAAAACTGACATTTTAACCACTCTTAGAGGCACGGATCTATAAATTACATTAAATTCGTCTACGAAGTTCAAATAAGGGCTATTTAATTCCAAAACAGTTGTCACAGAAAAATGTTAAAATAAATAACACGGAATATACTCACCATTTGTTGTAGTACAAAGCGCGAAAGCCGTATTGGCAGATAAACACTTCCCTTTCGCATAATCGGGAAGTTGGATAGGAGCAAATTCTTTGATAACGGTACAGTCTTTGCCAATTCCCAGCCGCCCATCGTCACCGCGGCCAATAGCGATCAATTTTCCTTAAGAGAAAACATTTAGTAATAAATTTGCGGAATAAAACAATGAAATACATCTGCAAAGCCAACGTGAACTATCAAATGATAGTTGAACAACCATAGGTATTGCCAAATAATTGAGGTTGATTTATCCAATACCTGGCATCACCAAAGTAAGGGTAACGAGTGGCTGGCACTTTTCGGTACCTTCTGGTAACAAACGAACGCACCCACGTTTGGGTAATCTAGCAAAATTTCGGTTGCCCGACAAAACGCCCCGTGCCAAAATTTTTGGCTTCCCGCTGTAAGACACCCTTTTTATTTTTGACTTAAAAATTGATTAAAAATCCTCTTCTGACGCCAAAAATTTATCAACTTCAGCAAAATTTGGCTGAAAAGTTCGGTTTTAACCTGAAGAAAAAGTTTTGCATCGATTCTTGGAAACTCCGTTTCCTTCTGAAAGAGTTCGTACCCATGTTAGAATTGGGTAGCCTAAAGCAATGTAGCCTTAGTCTCTTGCCATACAAGATTATGCACATAGCAGGGCTCGAACGCATTGTCTCAATATTATAAGACCTGCGCTATAACTGCTCCACCACACAACCACAATACAATATGTAAGTAGCTTCACCTTAAGCTGGTATGCCTACCGACGCAATTTTTAAAGTATCTGCTAACTGTCCATAAATAAAACAACGTTTGGCTAATTAAATATACACAAACAAATATTTGGCAGCGATCACTTATTACTGGATTAATTAGACCATACTAATTATTATTACAATAATCAAACGAATCATAATCAATAATTATACTAATTATTACTAGGCCTGCTATAAATTGTTCGGAACCCGGTATATAATATATCCGGATATTATCCGTTTTTATAGTCGTGGTTTTATATGTGTATACACCGACGCCGACATGTCAAAATCTATCATCCTAACATAGAAGAGGTTTTATATTATCTTGTTTGTAATGGTCTGTAAGATTCAAACTAGTTCTAGCCTTCTGTCGTTGTTTTTCTAGCTAAAGTTCGTTTACCAGAATTTACTATATCTTACGTTTACTATATTATGTATCCGACAAATTTGCCTACATTTCGATTATATAAGACAGCAACCAGTTTAATTATTGACCAATTAATCTGGGGCGTAAAAACTACAGTTTGGATATAAATCGATCCAAACGAGTCGTCTTGTGACAATTAAAACGTTCGAATTCTGGCATCTCCATTCTCTGAAAATTTAGCAATGGGGCGTGATCCGGCGGACCCAGGGCCGGAACTGGGGGCATCGAATTTTGCCAGGGAGCGTGATCGAACTGGGGGTGAAGTGTGGAGTCGAAATCAAGAAATTTCTAAAAACTGATATTCTTCAGCGAAAAGTGCTAAATTTGGTAATAAATGGCCCCAGAAAAGGTAAAAAGATTCTTGATTGAGGTTAAAACTAACTTCACTGAAATGAATCAAATTTTTAACTTTAGAAAGGGATTTTTGTAAAAAATGTCAATTTTTTTACGTCAACTGGAGTCGCGGTAATCAAAAAAATTTTGTTAGGGGACGTGAACTGGGGCATTTTGCCGGGAGCCGGGCAGAATTTTGCAAGGGGGTCCAAACCAGGACACGTTAGTTTTTCGCCGGGGGAGGGGGGCACCAAAAATGCCAGTCCCCCACCCCTACTTTGGAGAAGCCCGTAATTGCTACCCAGTATTGAAATAACCTAGTAATGAAATATCCAGAGTAATACCATAATTATGAAGATATATGTAATTAAAAAATTTTCCAAAAGGTACCTCGACAACCGAAAGACTAATATCTATCCTCATCCCTATTATGATGACAAGACATGCTTTTTTCAAGATTAAATATTTCGCTCCACTAGACCTGAAAGAACGTATATTAGGACAGCGTTATAAAAACAGCTTTGCGTTTAATGTATTGTAATGTCATATTGGAGCATCTTACCCTTCGCTTATATACCAACATTCCATACTTGCTGCGACAAAAACATATTTTTTTATTACCCGTGTCAAGTAGTGCAACGGAGTGGTGTTCCCCAACAACCGAAACGACGTCACCGTCTAGCAAACCACTTGGAAACTTATCGGCAAGCACTGGGAACGACTTCTTATTTTCATGATCAGAATGGCGCGAGGTTACGCCTAAAATACAAAACGATTCTAGAATATCCAATAGTATGACCAGAATAGACTTCGTGCGAGTCAGCGGTTACTAATCTAAAGCGCGAATAACAAAAAGTTACATAAACAAAAATCAGTTGGCAACTTGATCATCGTTTGTCTAGTTACAATAAAGAACGTTATCTTTGGGCCCCTTCAGGACCCGACCCGAGCACCTTTGGACCGGCATTTTAGGAGTAAAGGTGGAATCGGTCTTCGCGCTAAAGCTAGAATGAGGTCAGAAGTCAGAGCTAGAATTGTTCAGCTAAAGTTGCTATGAGTCTCACCCTAAAAAACTCAGTAGCGGACATTGTCAAATTTCACCATTGTCACGGCTAGTAAGATTTCTTCGCTTTCCTCGATTGATTTGCTCAGAATTCAAAAATACAATTATATGAATTTATGTAATAGCGGATGTACGACGCAGCGGTCAGCGGTGCGTGTCTCTAAATCCATGATTCCCTATTCGCTGAAAATGGAACAGCAACTTTTAAATGATTTTACTTTGTGTACTCAAATTTTAACTTTTGTAAAAATTATTCTTGTAAGTTTTATGTAAACTTCGAGTCTTTCATATGTAGGAGCGGAGAAAATTATCAGGAGACCCCAAAATTGTGCCAGGCGCACAAATCGAGAAGGGAGCATTTTTTGCTACATGGCACCGAAAAATACCACATGGATACAACTACCCAAGTTCAGAGTAGACAGGAACCATGAGACCGTATGCTAGAACCCATGTGCGCGCATTATCATCTTGGACAAGAAATTAACACCCAGGGTATCCACACATAGGCTTTCACCTCGGCAAACCTTGATACCATTGCCACGAAACCGAAGACCAGCACCCACGCCGTAGCATAACTTGGGGACTTTTAACACCGTTAATGTAAAATATTACTTCAAACAGTTGGTAGAACCGATTATTTTATACGTCCATAAACACTAAAAACGGAGTAAACCGGGACTTAAAATGCTTCAATAATGTCGGACTTATAAACCCTTGCATATGCCGTGTTGACTGGTATATACAACAAATTGTTTAAAAATTTGTATTTCAAATATTGTCTTAAGATGATGACTTAACTCGGTCAGTTGACAGCAGGGAATAACTGGCACCCAAATTTAGCGAAGCCGGACTAGCAACCGCAAACGTCCGTTTAAACCGGATTCGAAATCAGGTCTTCGAAATTTATATATAGTAAAAAGTGAAGAACAAATGAAGATATAATTGTTAAAAATAGATTTTACATAGAATTTTATGTATTGCGAAGACATTGTTGCTATGTGGGAGTTTGAAAGGGTGGAGGAAACTCACAATGTATATTTGTCGGTCAAGATTCAGTTTGCAGGTGTTTTGATCCGGCATCGATTTTCGATAAATTTTGCTTAAAAATACTAAATATTTCCATTTTTCCATGTAGCTTTACTGCCGTGTATGTATTTTCAAGCTATACCACTACGTTGTAGCATTACAAATAATGGTAATTACCATTCCAAATACATTTTGCATACAAAACAACATATATTTTCAGACATAAAATTTTTTGGATTTAGTTGGACATAGGGGTTTCGAGGGGGAGACAGACATGTTGGAAATCTCACGAACATGTAGGGTTAGGAAAGTTGGGATGCGTCCCCTCATTGTTTACAGGCCAGTGTGATACTACATCGTATAATTTCAAGAATTGTTCATTACCAAGAATGCAGTTTCTGGCTATGTTGCAGATATGGTATTTTATTCTAATAATATACTGATTTACTAAATTTTTACGCCTACTGGCTTGTGTTTGAGGAATTTATGTTAGCCAAGTTTACATCATTGTAAAACAATCGAAATTGTTCGTGGTGTGGTGCAATTTTCAAGTTTAAAAGTTCCGGTCTAAATACTTCTAAACAACCCATACTCTGTTATGCACATCAAGTTGGAGCGGTTCAATTCGTACATACAACGCACATGTGAACTGATAAAACAGCTACATTGCTACAAACAGCCACATTGCTGCATTTTGTTACATAAGCTGAAGATAAACTGAATTAATTTGTTCTACTTAGGTTTACAGAGCCAATTTCTGAATTAATATTTTTTGTTCGGGTGTATTGGAACATGGTCACTGCGTATAAGTAACGTAAGTTTAGACCACTGCTAAAGTAAAAATGTGGAAAAACTTTTAACCGGAATTCCGGTTCTAATATAGTTTTGCCTTTTAGCGGAACCGCAACCAGATCACAATTTTCGCCAGAACCAGAATTGCGGTTACTCCTTGGTTCATAGCTATTTATGCCAAATATTTCTTGTCACAACGAACAGGAATAACGTGTAGGCCATATGCATTTCAAATGCCTAACCAAGTTGATAAAAATTGTCGAGACCAAAGGCGTATATCTGACGAGTTGCAGATGCACGGACGAATGTCGAGTACGCGGTTGCCCAAACGTTGTCGAAATGTCTTTGTGTTCCACGCTGACGGCCAAGCCGTATTTTTCCCGACCCACTTACAAGCGGAACAGTACCGCCGTCTAAAATGAATTGTTGGAAAAAATTTTTCCTTGTTACATTTTTACGCTTCGACATGCATACTGATAATAAACAATATGTCAATAAACAGATAATATTGTTCATAATTGCTAGAATTATTAGTTACTCGTGCACTGACGTAACGTGGCACTAATGTAGTTAGTCAATAATCAACACTAGACTGAGGCCCCAAATTGATTTTCTTTAGGATATTTCAAAACATAAAGTCAATAATACGCAACAATTCATTGCAAAATTGAGATATTTTCCATATTAATCATGTTCCAAATCCGGAGAATCGATTCTTTGTTGCTCCATTCAAAGTTCCCCCTGCTCTTTCCATAAATTTTCCCTGTTGAAAAGTCAAAAAATTTCCGTTTTCCCCGTTCCGCAAAGAGTGAAAATACTCACGAATGTTTTACTTCTATTTTATCGTCACTTCTGCCCGAGTTCCCGGCACGCAATCTCGGCATCCAGTTTAGCGTTCTTTTTTGCTCATTAAACATTTATAATTACTGGTCGACTCGTTTTTGTTGCAAGAATTCTTTATTGATCTGGCTAGCTCTTTTGTTAGCTCCCAAGGCCTCGTTATACCACCGATGGCCCAGGTGACCGTGATTATGCATATTAATTTGTTTGCCACATATACCAAAAAACTTTGCCACAAAAAATTCTCAGGCCAGTGTCGGAAATGTCATGTCTTCCCTGTCCATTTGAAATAGTTCCATATTTTATTATTGCGGGGAGTTGACAACAGTCAATTGTTCAAAAATTCATTTTGTAATGTACAAATAACTGCTCAAATTACACTCATAGCGATTAGAGTACTGTATGCGTATATATTCCACGCACAAAAACTATGTTTATCATGTTCATAGGAATCGGCATCGAAATATTTCATCGAAAAGGAATAGATCCATTATAAATCTATGCAATTGACTACATATAATAATTGACTTAAAAGGTAAAACTCACGCAGAATTAGTTTTGCGGGCATTATATGTATGTGGAAAGTACAATATTTGATCGTAATTTTTAGAACACAGCTATATGATAGAGCCAGTGAAGACTTAATCGTACAATAAATTCATAAACGTCAAAATCTGACTCTGTTTTGGTACCAAACTTGAGCAATTTTAGCGGTTACAGCGCTAAACCTACCTAATGTATAATAAATTTAAAACAATAGAATTAGTGTTTAATTGTAACAGCAGTGACCCACTGTCCACCTTAACCACTAATTTAGTCAAATTGCTAAAATTTTATTTCTCTGAGTTTCTTAAGCTTTGACTCATAGCTAGAAAACGGCAATGCTCAGACAAAAGTGTCGTATAACAAGTACATTTTTATATTGTTTTATATTATAAGAGGATTCAATTCGGCTGTCTGTTTTTGTTGAAACACTTCTGGAAAGAGTGATAACTTAGAATCTTGCCAGATATAGTAGAGTCTAAATAAGAAATATTTCAGTTCACGCAGGTTTGCTGAGGTATTGAACAAAAATCAATGTCATCGGAGCTCGGAAAATTTGGGGAAATCGGCACAAATTAGTTAAAAATACTAGGGAAAACTGGTAAAATTGTGAACTTCTAAGTTCGACGGAATACCCCGGTCGATACAATCTAGCCCACTCCTCGAGCAAACGGACACTGGAAACCAATGGCTTAGACAATGCATTGTAGGCATTATGTACAGAATACGCCGTGATATCACTAGGCCAAGCTAGCAGTGAACTGGTAACCCTATCGATATTGCAAACAATAGTGAAGCATAGGTACACTTACGCCTCTTGCGTGCACAGCCAATTAGCTCTCGACAACATACGCCGATATGCTATATGTGGATATCACACAATACCGCACAAACTCAATCACACTACTACATATATCAGGTAAAACGGTTCACCCACTTCAATTTAAAGAGGGGTTAGCTAATTCGACTCTAACCCGCGTTGGCGATTACCGTCAAGAGACAATTACATAGCCTTTCAAACAATCAATCCTGGATCCAAACACGACGAGCAATACTGCCAACTACCATAACGAATGCCTTTGCACCTGTACTCTGCCACCAAATTCTTAGAACCCCGACAATGAGTTTCCCCTGAAAACATCCTAGTGCAACTTTTCAGCCCTCCATAACGTCAGAATAAAATTTCGAACTTTGGGTCTAGGAATCGCGCCATACCGCAACCCATACCCATGGAACCATGGGTAGCAGGACAAAACCAACAAAGCAATGAGTTTCCCATGCGCGAAAACCCCGAAGTGAAACTTTTCAGCGCCCAGGAAGACAGAACAAATTTTCGAATTTTGGGTTGAGGACCCACGAAGGTGCCATACCTCAAACCATACCCCAGAACCGGAGCCTTAATCAAAAACAAAAAAGAGGCATCAGCATTTATCATTTTATTATGAAATAAAACCGACCAGAAATAAATTCGAAAGGTAAGATAAAAATAACTTTGCTTCCGTGAAGGGTACTAAGGTGGAGCAAAAACCCTCATTTGACCTCTGACCCCGGAACCAAACCTCAAATCAAAAACGCTCCGGCATGTAAATGGTAAACCCGCCATGCCGGTTCGAATGAGCCCAAGATCATAAAAATCGGTTAAGTCATTCCGAGTTATGACCGATCACACACACCGAATTTAAAAGCTTTCAAACCTGTACCACACAATCTCCGCTACGTTATACTACGCTCTGAAAACACCTTAATACTAACAACAAAGATCGTTCACACACAGTCCACTCAATATTCGTTCAACTATAAAATATATGCTGGATAACAAGATCATCACGGTTGCAAAAATGTTCCACAATGTGTCCTATGATAATAAGAAAATCAAAATTTTACAAATAGCTTTCACAAAATGCAACACAATGCATCGTGGAACTACTACACACATTATATAATGTGTAAATGAATATTTGACTAAAAATGCAAGATGAAACAAAAACACAAATAAAAACTACGTTGCATATTTTCTGTCATGGCTGGGTTCAGTTGTCCAGCATGATGTACAGTCATGGACAAAAGAAAGTGCGCAAAAGATGGATGCAGACGGACGAATTTGCGTCCGTTCGCATTCAGATGCAATTTCGATGTGCATGTCTTTGTCCGTCCTGCATTATACAAAACACTCAAATACATCATCATTATAATCCATCTGTTTAAGAAAAACTCGTGAAAATCGGTATAAAGTTAGCCAAAGCATTGCCAATTAAAAGGATGATGCATTGGGTCTAAGAAGATGTGCTCTCTCTCTATATATATATAATGAGATTAGTAGTTAATATTTGTCATAATTTTTGGATAATCTCTAATATTAAAGATTAATAAAGAGACAATACTGGGTCACTTCACGCTACGATGACGTTTTGCCCCAGAAAAAATGACTAATGACTTTTTTGGCTCCGATTATCTTCATTTTTACACCCTATGACCAAAAAACATCAAGGATACGTAATTTGAGGTAGTTATAGTAAATTTTTTAACCGTTTTTATGCTATGGCTTCCCAAATACCACCCCCTGCTGCTCCGCAAGGTACCATAAAATGGCCTCTGGTATGCTCCAAGTTGCATCTAGCCTCGATTTTGTGATCGCATCTCGTGCAGCCCGTCAGCGCGGTCAAAATGACGTTATGCGGAACTCCGTATATCAAAAATTAAGCTTTTTATGCCTATTCTTAGGTCAAATTTAACACTTTTAAAACACGGGGGTGCCGACTTATACCGGTTATTAAATGGAAACGAAGCGGCCATAAACGGTAGCTATGTATATCGATAGTTTAGCCTGGGGGAAGTGTTATGCAAAAAATTCAAAACATACCCTTTGCCAGATATGTTAGAATGCCGGAAGTAGCTTGTGGTCGGGGGGGGGTAAAAATGCGAAATGGCCAATTCGACCGTGTTTAACCAGCATAGTTAACTTGAAAACTAGGTAAGATATTCTATACCACAATTTCCACTATGAGTGTACAAAATGGCAGCCCATATCAACTGCCGGTGTACATGCCTGAGACCATGGTCGGGGGGGGGGGTAAATTTAGAATTAAAAAAAAAATAATTTTGCGACATATGTCGTCCAAATGTATTGCATTGCCACAATGTATTATGAACCAAAAGCGTGAAATTTCCTCGAAATAACATCGTATGTTCGATTTTTCCACATTTTGGTGGTGGTCGGGGGTGGGTAAAAGTGTGGTCGGGGGTGGGTAAAAGCCTGAGATCAACAGGTCGGGCGCGAGATAGAGCTCAGGTCGTTTCACCATTCGCTTCGTGATTAGAAAGAGCCATAACAGACAAATTAATTGACTTCTACTGACTCCACCATACCCCTAACTAGCAACGGAATCAAATGTGCTAAAATCGACCTTCTGACCCTAGCGCTGGGGTACATAACAGCAAGCACCTGTGGTAATATTTTTTCAAAGGCACCCAGGGGTCAGGTATGATATATGAACAACGTTTATGTACCATGCATAAGTAACGAGCAATGACTAAAAAAGGAATTTGGTCGGGGGGGGGGGGGTTAAAACTGGGGTTCATGCCATATCGACAGCTGTCACTCTCCATGATTGGAGTAGATTTGAAAATCGTGCAATTAAAAATGTGTAGACCTGACTAATCCTGCATAGAAAAGGATTTGGGCAATAACTTCGAACACGGAGCCACGACACTACCCGAAAAAGAGGTCGTAAAATTAGTGATTACGATTTTTGTCAATTTGGGACTTACGTGGATGTCCAGCCTCTTACGGCGTGCGTGAAGCCGAAAAATTTTTTTGTTTGAACTAGCTAACTAATGCCGCTTCCTAGCGCAAATAACATTTTACCAGTTCCCTGCACGTTTACGTGCTACTGGCAAAAAAATATCCAGTTTACCCTCCCCCCCCCGACCAAAAGGTCATCGTAGCGTGAAATGACCCTACTATTTAATCCAGTCCGATGATAATAAAATTGAAAAATGAAATAAAACTAAAATGAATACACAACATCGGTCAGTTGTTGGCAATGCACAATAACTAATTTTCCGATAAGCTTTGACTAAAAGAAATTAAGTTGTTACAAAAAAACACTGCTGAAGTGTTGCTGCACACCTAAAATAGTGAAATATGAAATGTAAATTAGTATTTGACTGTTGAATTATAAGTAAAAACTATACCTAGTTTCGGTTACAAATTAGTGTCTCAGCGTTACGTGTAATTCATCTTATTAAATTCTATCAATCCCTTAGAGCAATACGTAACTGAACGAAGTAGTACGTAACAAGACAATCACCAATTGCTGAAGCGAGGACAATCCAGTGGAAGCCCTAGCCCTCAATAGGGCCACAACTGCATAGATGTCGTTGACGACTCCAACGTGTGTCGACATAAATTATTGGGAACATTGTGTTTGGATTTACCATTTTTGTCTTGTTGACGGCAGTCATGCATAGAGTTGGTCGAAACAAATCCGCTGGTCGTTCGTTTTTCTCATCTGAGAACTGACTATTTCAGTTTTGTTCCGGAGGGTATTCGGTGGGGATTTACAGGGCAACTCTTAATGTCATCACGTCAACCACCAAGATCTAACGCTATTTTTGAAGCGTTGACCTAATACGCACACACACGTGGTAAAGCTGTTTTGTATTCTATTTGCAACTAATAATGCAGACTCATTGCGACGCTCGAAATAAAACAATAACTGTTAGTATTGTGTAGGCTGGAATTATCGCGGCTTATTGAAACATTCATGAACAATAATAGTAATTCGTTTCGCTTATAACTACACATAGGGTAACTTTAATGGAGTGACGTTGAAGGCAAAGAAGAAGAAACTCGTGGCATTAAATGAAAAACAAATAAAAGTTGATCGTAATGTACAGTTACGGACAGAAATAAAAGCAACTTTTTCGCGTTTATTCCAATTTTTCGCGAAAGATGTGCTTTTATTTCGGGTTGTAACTGAAGTAGTTTCAAAATTATTGCGGGCTTACTGAATGCTATAGTAGCTGAAATGGAGTAAATGCGTCGACTACAGTCATGGACGAAGTCGCTGTTAATGAGACTTCGTGACAAATTTTACACATTTATCTCTCTTTACACTCGGCATTAAACCTCAACAAATTATTTTGTAGAAGCAGAACTCGACACTATGTTTTGACAGTTTTTGTAGACAATTGTTGCACAAATAATCGTAATTTTTCGTGTATGCTATTGTTTTATCACCATGCTCGCTCCAGTTGCTGTAAGTAATACGTCTTGAGGATATAGTGAACCGTGTTGTTCGGTCATGAGGTGGCGATATCGTCACCCCGAGGTTTTGCTATGGGACAGAGATTTGCCGCAAGGGGTAGGCGATTGAATTTTTTGCTAGCAAGCAGTAGTAGTCTGGGCTCTCCATTCGCTGAAAATTTTGCCAGGGGGCATGAACCAGGGGCGCTCTGGTTCCGAACCCGGGGGCGCCCTATTTTGCCAGGGGGCATTTTGTTAAGAGAAAAACGGTTAAAAATCGTGTCAGAAACACTGCCAAAACGTTTTTGATGGAGAGAAAAGGCGATTTTGAATCAGATTTAGACAAAATCTGAAATTTTTGGCTTCAGAACGGAATTTTAGTACAAATTTTGATCAATTTTTTGTACTTTGGACCGATTGGAAAAGAAAAAATTTCCCAAGCGGCGGTGAACCGGGGGAGCCCAAAATTTTGCCAGGGGGCATGAACCGGGGGACACCTGTTCTGAACCAGAGGGAACCGAAAAATGCCAGGGGCTCCACTCCCAATTTGGAGAGCCCAGGTAGCTATATTAATGTTCGAATAGTATTTATGTTCACTGAACAAAAATAATTAATAAAAGTTTCCATGTATATAATATCGAATTCGAATAATTATTCGAATTTTTCTTGGAGTCGAATAGGCAAATTTTGTTGGAATCTTGGAGTAGAAATAGGCAACAACATCCATTTTTGGAGCTAATACAGTTTATTAGAGCTAGCCAACAACTGCTGTAGCTACGTTAATGTGAAATGATGTATGGAACTCATCAAAAATGACTGTTACTCGCTCGAAACTCGTACGATTGAAATTCGTTCTAAAATAGAATTATATAAAATATATATTATTATTTGATATATATATTGTATAGGAATGATTAATTGATAAAATGATGATTATAATTAATTGATAATGATAAATCTGTCAGTCATTTCTAGCCAGAGCTTCAGGTATGGATATTTTATTGTGTAGCGGATAGGAGTATGACGTAATAAAAATTATGCTTAATTGGATTACACTGCGGTCGGAATGACTGTATTTCGCTAATTCTGACATTGTTATGCAGCGCAGTGTTATTCATGAAGCATGTACGCAAGTATATCAGCTAATATATAAGCATCCGTGTCAGGTACAAACGCACACTGTGTGTCAAACTATGTGGAAATTTTAACAAATATTTTGGAGCTCGTATAATATTTTCAATGTTTAAAACGTTATATGTATTTTTGTATAAAATGTTTTACAAAATGTACTCGATGTTATTTACAAAAAAAGAAAGAAAAGTAAATATGTATATTATAAATAATGTGTGTATTCATAATATTATTGTTGAATATTGTGCTTGCGTATATTTATATCGATTCGCTGGTATTTTTATTGCTTTAGCGAGTCTCGATATAGCGATAGACTCATTATTGCCGGGTATACACTGTGCTAGGTTTAAAAGCAAGTTAAAATGTAAAATAGTAATGAATTAGAATGAATTTACAAAAAATTTCAATTTTAGCTATTAATATAAATTGCATAGCTAGCAAAATAAACTTGTTGGACCTGGGTTACATATATGCTTTGTTCAAGACTGTTGCCTCAATATTTAACTTCTGAGTACCAAAGCAACGTGAAGCCATTTCACAAAAATTAACATTTTGTTAAAGTAAAGTGTTCTTAAGGTGAGGCAACAGTGCTAACGTATAGACTGTTTAATAGTAATGGTTTGTTAAAAGCTGGTCTGTATAATGATCAAACAATTTGAGTATTTAAGTGCATAGTCGGTGGTACTTATTCGACTATTATGTCTGTGTTATAATGCTAAGAATGTTCGGAAACAAAAAAACACCCGTTCTTCAAGAGTGTAACTAGTATATGTATGTAATTTTCGTCGTAACCTATTTAGCAGTTGTCGTCGTTATTGTTGATCAAGAGTCTTTATGCAGAGTGTTGTGATTGCTATAACAGTGTTTTAACTTCATCGGTCGACATGGAAGTGTTCACTCAACTTTTGTTGCTTTGTATGTAATTGATGATATTTTGAAGGTATGTAGATGTCAGAATTTTGCATGATTTAGTTAGCATTATTGACTATAGAATATTTGAGCAGTTAGCAAAAAAAGTTGCACTGATAGACACAGTACAAAACGTGGTTTGTAGTAATATTCTTCGTGGATAGTGCCTATGGTTGAGGTTCCACGGTGCCTTGGGTACATACTTAATTGATAGCGACATTAACATGTAGGATCTCCCGCAATAATCCGTCGAATGTCGGTATATATCTGGGTTGATTTGCTAAGGCTAGTTACACGTGTCTGCGCTTTTGACTGCGCTTTAGTATAATGTTGACCTTATCTCTCGGGGCAAAAGCAAAGTTTGATGTTTTTTTGTTAGATCCTGCAGTGTAATTCAGTGTATATAACGTGTTGCTCCGCAGTGTAATCCAAAATATAACCTTAAGACACTTGTTTAACTACTGTATTCTTAATTATTTTGGGATTTATGAGCTTTTAATGATGTGACTTGCATATTAAGACAGCTATTTTGTATAAAATTGGGGTCAATGTGGCGTGGCGGTTTATAATGGCAATAACTCGGATTGAATTAGGATCTAATAATAATAATAATAAAATATTAATGATTCTAGAATCGAAACTTTAATACGTAAAATATTAATGCTGGATATACGCGGAATCAGTTGAGATTGGATATACCGGAGATCAGTGTAGATGAGATATCCCGGATATCCATTTAAACGAGATATACCGGATATCAGTTAGAGAAAAACCCAAGAGTGAATATATAACATTAGTACTGCAGAGTACGGAACTTCAGCTTATACACTGTTATAGCGAAAAAGTGTATCTCGGTGCGTTTTGGGCTTTCCCGTTGTGCGTTTCAACGGGAACAATCCATCCTTGCCGGCTGTAATTTATGGGCTGGGAAATGTTTATTATTTTCGCGTCTCTTACTTCATAAGCCTATATGTTGAGCCAACGGAGGTGCTTTGAGGAAGACAAATTATTATTAGTAGGGGACTGACGAAAGTATTGCATATTCTATTCTATGTGCAGTATATACAAAATTCCGAAGCTATGTGGAATGTCTTTAAAATTTAGCATCCGGATTCCACTAAGCTTTAACGCAAAAATACATTGTCTTTGCAATGGTATTTAGAATTTAGCCGGGGTCCTGCCGCATTTAATATGACGAGAGTAAGCTGTACATATAATTGAGGTTGTGCCGTTGTCGATATAGTAAACCTTGAGCCTTAGCCTAAATTAACAGCTTTATATGAGCCATAGACTACGCTGATTTACTAGAGTCAAAGTTATCCTCATTTTTACTGGTTGTCAGTAAAACCAAAATTAGTTTTAGCGATATTGGAGTTATTGTTCCACTCGCTCAGTGTTTTCTATTTTACGTTTGATAATAAAATTGTCTCGGGTTATTGTCTAGTTCAATGGTTCCTAAAATCTATATATATATAATCGTGCAAATTATTATAAAAACAAATAACATTTCAGCTTATATTGCGCACTAAAATAGTTGAACTGATCAAATTCGCAAGATCTATTTATTAGTCTCTGTGATAGTATGAGTATGACAACTTGTTGAAATGACTTGGAACGAATCAGAAAACTAATAAAACATTTTTACTGTATGTTTATTTTAGAATAGACAATTTGGCCTAAAATTGTATACTGTTTAAAACAGCTGAGTCAAAATTGACTCTATTAAGTCGGATCCCACTTGGCTCACTAAAATTGAGCTGTATTTTGACTAGGTCGAATGTAATCCTTGATGTAGTCAGTGAGTCAGTCTTTGACTCAGTATGAGCCAATGTTTTGCGCACTCTGAATCAGACTTGACACAGACTGAGCTAAATTTGACTCATTTATTGAGTTTGATTCGGATCGACTCGATTGAGCTAAATTTGACTCAGCGTTTTTACAACCGAATCTAATTGTACAAGTCTGTTTTATTGTCGTAATACCTGGAC
Source organism: Trileptium ribeirensis (assembly GCA_030248225.1). Lineage (NCBI taxonomy): Eukaryota > Metazoa > Nematoda > Enoplea > Enoplida > Thoracostomopsidae > Trileptium > Trileptium ribeirensis. Next base: position 10,538 of record JASANE010002343.1, on the reverse strand, counting down.
ACAAGTTTTTTTATTTATAATATTCGAAGCTGCATGGCTATTTGATGGTTGCTTGTTCGACTTGCTTTCGCGGTTTGATCCTAAATCCACGCTTCCCATCATCATTCGTAAAGTTATAAATCTGTGTTGTAAATAGCTTTACATTATATTCTATGTACCTATTTTTGGTATACTAGTTACCAAATTTGTTCTGTTATTGTTGTTGCTAGCCTCTTTGTGTCACATTCTCTTGAGCATATACAGTAGAATGCTCGTGAAATGACTTGGAATGAATAAAAAACTCAAAAACATTTATATTATAGAGTGGGCAATTTAGCCTGGATCAAACGAAAATTTAGGCGAATCATAATATTCAATATAAAGACATTTTTATTGTTTCCATTATGAAGCAAAAGTTTAGACGAATCAAAAATTTCACTATATAGACCTTGTTGATTTTATTTAAGTTATAGAATTTAGCCCGGATTAAGTGAGCATTTCAGTGTAAAATAGAATAGTCGCATTAAGCGTACTCTGCTGTATTCTTGTGGCAATTGCTTTTTCTCCGTCGCTTTATATTTCTGAACGTAATTGCATTTTCACGGTCTGTCTGTGTGAATTGTACTAATTATTTTGATATGGTGTAATATGATGAACGTATTTTAATTATTTTTAAGCAAGTGTTCCTAAATACATACCTACCGCGCCTATATTTGCTGCTATACTATTATTCGTATCATGTAGAACTGAATTTTAAATTTAATTCCTGCTGAGCTATTAAACTTTGACTATTTTGTTAGTGTTTTATGAAAGATGCACTGCATATATTTGATTTGTTACTGAGCGGGTATGATTGTTTTTAAACCATAGTACATAATATATAACCCTAAGGGTTCCTAACTGCACCACCATTCCACGCTATAATGCCCGTACAAACCGGACTTCCTCGTCTCCCCTGGTGAGCCAAGGGAACCGGTTAGGTTAGTAATGTTCCGGTAGATTTTGCCGGGGTTGTTGGCGTGGCCCCCATATTGGCTCACGCTCAAGCTGTATGAAGATTCCCAGAGGGGGGTCGACCTTTAAGCCTGTTCAGACGTTACGGCTGACCCACCTTTCCCTCGTTTTGCCGTTGTTTCTGATTCTCGTGCTTACGAACTTGGATCCTCTTTTGATCGCCCCTTTTTTCTAAAAGGCTATTCGAAAGGGCGTTAGCCCTATGTCAGGAACGCAGTAGCTAGTTTACTTATTTCAAAACATACAACTGCGGAATCATTTTGTGTTCGCGAAAATTGAAGTAAAATTACCCAAATGTTTGAGAACGAATATTTGTCGATTTGATTTTGACGTCAGTTTTGCATTAAATTTGTTTGCGCACACTGTATAATCCAAATTTAAGTGATAATACATTAGCGAACAGAATTTCTGCAAAGGGAAATCGCCAAAATTCTGTTCGAACACAAGATCTAATTTCTGGCACTTGAATTTGATTTCGCCAATTTTCGATTAGCAAAAACCCGAATGAAATTAAGCATGTTTTCCGTAACAAGGATGGCGTGGTCACCTTAAGTTTACTCACGCATAACAAGTTTCTTTGCGACTCCTAACATATGTTTGGGATTTAACTCATTTGCATTCAGTTTTAGGAGGAAGACTAAAGGTGAATGCGTTTCTTTTTTGCGTTACACCATACATATATTTATATAAAAAATTTCGGTCCCAATACCATCATAGCTGAGGGTGACTCTCATCGCCGATGACTTGTAATGAAGGGACTCACTGAAATTGATGACGACCACGATCTCAAAACAGCAACTGAAATTGCCCAGTATTTGGACCAGAGTGCTGCTGTGGAATCAGTCTTTAAAATGGGGACAACTGAATCGGAAAGACAGCGACCTGAATCAGTTTCTAAACCAAAAAATTCAATTCCTCGACTGCTTAAAGTAAGACACTACTCCTCTACTGTGGTGAAATCTGTGCTTCGTGAAACCCACAATCTGAAATGCAGCGAACATTGGAAAGGAATTTTTCTCCGGCGTTCAATGACAACCGAACAGCGAATTCGCTTTTGTACAAAAAGGCTCAGAGTCTGAATTCTGAACTCAATAATGATCCCCGAAATCGCACCAAATATGTCGTTTTGAAAGAAAAACTGTTTGTGTATAAGGCTTGTTTTATGAGCGGCAACAAGCTCGTTGGTGGCAAAACGTATCCGGTAGAATATTCTTTTGAAGGAGCTGGTAGAAACGTTACAGTCCACGTAAACAGCTGTGAGTCAAGCCATTACTCTAGTTCGGAAAACTAGATATGGGGGCGAGTCGTACGCGTACAAATGCTTCTCTAATACCCTGCAAACTAGCTAATGCGCGAAGCTTAGCAAATAAAGTAACAATACTGAAGTGCCTTCTTAACAGTGGAAACTTTAAAGTTATTACTTTCTGTGAAGCATGGTTACACGACGAATTTACAAACTCAATGATTAACTGTCCAGAGTTTTCATCAGTGTTCCGTAAAGATGGGGCAAAATCCCGTGGAGTAGGAGTTGCCATCTTTGTAAATTACTCTGTGAAATCATTGCCTGTTAATTGTTGTAACATAAATTTAGAGATTATATGCGTAGATTTGTATATACCAAACAAACATAGAATAATGTGTGTTTACAGACCTCCAAATAGCACTCTTGAATATACAGTAGATCTAATTGATCAGATTTACGAGCTTTGTCAAGTGAACTGTCCAGTAACTGTATTGGGCGACTTCAACTTTCCTGAAATAAACTGAAGCTCGCTAACATGGCCAAGCTGCTATGTTTGCCGAATTTTGCTATATAAAAAGGTTTCACTCAATTGGTTCGGTTTGCTACGCGGGGCGACAACACGCTTGACTTAGTCTTAACAAATTCATTGCTGGATGTTAGCAATATCTCACAAGGCGATATGTTTTCCGATCACATATCTATTAATTCCATATTGTAGGTAATGCGATTGGTGAACCTAGGTTTTGTGTTGATATATATTATGACTATAGAAATGCTGATTACTCTGTTATTTCTGATCATCTGTCTCAGTATAATTGGGATTATATGTTTTACTCAGTGTTCAATGTGGAAAAGAAATGGTGTTTATTTTGGTCGGTAGTTGTATATTTTATTGAAACTTTAGTTCCAAAGAAAGTTAAAAAGCCCAAGTTTAGGTACCCTTCTCACATTAGAAAAATGTTAAATCATAAAAATAAACTCTGGCATTTAGCCAAAAAGACACACGATTTTCACGAATATAAACTTTTTAGCAAAAAATGCGTGAAAGTTATTGATAAATTCAAAAGATGCCTTGAAAACTGTGTCATCAAAAATTCTAATAAGAATTCAATTTTTAACTACGTCAATAGCAAATTGTCTTGTAAAAGTACTGTAATGGCTCTGAAAGCACCTAACGGTGCTCTTTGTGCCGATAACCCCACGTGCTGTGAAATTCTGCTGAAGCTTTTGCTTCTATTTTTGTTTTTGATAACGATTCAGTAACTTCTGATGCTCATCCTGTGACAGAAAGCCAAATTTCATGCGTTTTTTAGCCCGCAAGTGGTATGGAAGGCGTTGCATAAGTATAAACCTAAGCACAGCACTATTCCTGATTGCTTTAGTCAGTTTCTCTTAAAACAACTAAAAGATGCTATATCACTACCGCTTTCACACATTTTCGTACAATCGTTTGTGCAGGGCGTTTTACCAGAAGCGTTGTTAAAATCGAACGTTGTCCCAGTATATAAAAAGTAGATTCATGTGAACCTTTGAACTATCGTCCTATTTCTTTATTGTCTAGTTGTAAACTAATGGAAACCATAATATGTGATTCTCTGAAATCATATTTGCAAGAAAACAGCTTGATATCACCCGAGCAACACGGCTTTGTGTCCAAAAAATCCACTTGTACTCAACTATTGGAAACTGTACATGAGTGGTCGTTTGCTCTGGATTCTAAAAAGAATGTAGATATAGTATATATTGATTTTGCAATGGCGTTTGAAACTGTATCTCATGTTAAATTAATTTTATAAACTGTCGTCATTTGGCATTACTGGGACGCTACTAAGAACATTTCTAAATAACAGACAATTACAAGTGAAACTTGGCAACACTTTGTCGCAACCACGAAATGTGCTATCTCGTGTACCGCAAGGTAGCGTTCCTGGACCCATTGTATTTTTGTTTTATATTAATGATGTAACATCTTGTTTAAACAATGTTTCATTTAAAATATTTGCTGATGATGTTAAAATATATATTACCTTTGATAAGAACCATAACTGTTTTCAGGTATCAATGCAAAACGCACTTAACCTACTATCGAACTGGTCTTCCGATTGGCAGCTTGCCATATCACCATCAAAGTGTGGAGTTTTGCATCTTGGTAAAAATAATACAAAAATACACTATAGTATAAATGGCATTGACCTACCCATTTTGCATCAAGTAAAAGATTTGGGTGTAATAGTTATGTTATAAAATTTCAATCTCATATTAATGCAATCATTTCCAAGGCGTATCGTATTACTAACATGCTATTTCGTTTTTTATAAACTGTGACCCACATCTCTCACTGCTTTGTTATAAATCCTATATTCGACGTCTTTTGGAATATTCGTCAATCTGGTCACCCACATCCCTAATGGAGGTAGACAAAATTGAACGCGTACAGAGATATTTTACTCGAAGACTAAATTATAGAAACAACGGTGACCCCATAAGTTACGAAGAACGCCTAAGACTTTACAACCTGGTACTCTTAGAGTTGCGGCGTCTGCGAGCAGACCTCTGCATGATTTTTAAATGTCTGAGCGGAGATGTAAATGCTTGTCACAACCTTTTCATGTTCTCGCAAAATACCACTACACGAGGAAACGGTAAAGAACTGGTAAAACGTAAGTGGCATACAAATACAGCAAGAAAAAACTTTGTTCTGCGGCATGTTGATATACGGGACTGTTTACCTAACTCAGTCGTATGTTCAGCGAATTTAAGAACTTTTAAGAATCAGTTGGAAAAAGACATCAACTTAAACCGATATATCTACTATAACCGGAACTTAGATGTGAGAGTAGGACTTGTCCCCCTTTCTAATCTTTTTATTGAATATTCTTAGTTGCTGCATATTCACACTTTAAATTTATTATCGACTATTTCGTTGTGCCATGTATATCCTTATGCACGTAATCTTGATATTCAATAAACTTTGACTTTGATGCATGTGTGTACTTATATGCGCGTAGATGCCTGAATAACCTGGAGCCACTTGCGTGTCACCAGCCTATATTGTATTGAAACCTCGTTCTTTGAAGACCCGTGTGTTGTGGGGAATGAATTGTTTTGTTGATGTTCTATGCCGAAAGCTATACAACATTAACGTTTATTTTCACTTTTACGTTATGTCTTCAGTGTTAAAACCGGTGCAGTAAAACTTATATGAATTATATCCAGCAATTCCAATAGTATATGAACTAATACAACATTTGGTGCCGCAACGGTAGTGTTCGACCGGTGTGAATTGGTATATTGAATTCTTGACCGCTTTATTTTGGGTTAAGGCTGTTCTCATTGTCAAGCAATCAGCCTTGAAGTCTGATTTTATCAACTGTCGACGTTATCCAAGTGGCAATATTCAACATCTCAACTTCCTCGATTTCATTGGGGTTTAACTAGCCGATCAACTAAATCAAATTTGGTTCTAAAAGGATTGCGACGTAAGTCAACTACGTTCATAGTTTATGTTCATGCACTAATTTGCAGAGTAGCTAAAATCAAAATGTCAAAAACTAAACGTTTTAATCCAACAGCGAAATGGCTTTAGACTTAATGTTAAAGAGCAATTGGCAGATTACAAAAACTGCGGTCAGATCCGGCGGTGACTGATTTTACAATGAAAATGCATGTATTTTCGGAAAAAATTCAATACTATCATGAACAATTGGAGAATTTGGACACTGAGATATTGGTCCAACTTAGCCAAACAGATAGTGATATGGAGAAGGAAGTTGAATATGCTAGTTTGTTACGGGAATCTATGATCGACGCAATAAAATCGGCTTCAGTTATAGTAATCAACGTTCGGCAGCCAGAACTTACCCAAGACGCCGCAGATGAACTAGATGAAACGTCAACACAACGGGGTAGGGTGTCCGTAAAGCTTCCTCAGTTAGTGATTGACACCTTTGACGGCGACCCACTGTCTTGGCAGGAATTCTGGGACAGTTATGCCTCCACTATCCATGGCAACCCCGATCTTCCCGACGTTGATAAGCATAAATATTTGCGTAGCTACCTCCGCGGTGATGCTCTCAGTGTCATAGACGGATATCGATTAACAGCTTCTACAGCACAGTGGTCGAGGCCCTGAAGGAAAGATTCGGCAATCCCGGATTGGCTGTTTTTGCGCATTTTGAAAAGCTTTTAGCTATGCATTACAACCACGAGAATACCAAGCTGCAGCATATTTACGACGAATGTGAGAAACACATTAGAAGTCTGGTCGCTCTTGCTCTCAACGAAGACACGTTTGGCCAAGTTTTCACTCCAATTATACTGTCCAAATTGCCACGAACTGTCCGAATACAAATGCATCGTCGGAACGGGTCCACGCCATGAAAGCTGACAAATTTGCGGTCAATGCTCAAGGACGAAATAATGGCTCGGGAGATGAGAGATTGCTATACATCCAAGTTTAATTCAACGAAAAACTAATTCTGCGCGACAGCATAATTCTGTCACGCCTAAGGAGCAAGGTCGGTTGTTGCAAGCGACTCAGAGCGCCCTGTCGTCTCAGTCGAAGTCAACAGTCCAGTGTTTCTTTTGCAAAGGCAACCACTATGCCGACAAATGTACCCAATTTACCACAGTGGCGCAACGTAAGGAATCCCTCAAAGGAAGATGCTTCAAATGTCTTGGTGACGGTCATGATGCTCGTATTTGTACGAAGCAGCGCCAATGCTTCTATTGTAAAAAGGAAGGCCATCACAGTATCCTTTGCTTCGATAAATTCGGCGGTGCGCGCAAGACGGCAAAGATCCAATCCAAAAGAACTATGGATTCGACTGCCGATCAATCAGCCCTCATCAAGGATTCTGCTCTACTTGCGAGTGCATCTCAGGTCCAAAGGCAGATAGCTACAGTAACATTACCAGGTAACGAAGGTCACATTGTTGCGTGGGTGTTTTGCGATACTGGAAGCAGTCGAAGTTGTATAACAGCAGCAGTTCGGAAGTACCTTGGACTACAAACCAAAGGAGAAGAGGTTATGTCGATCGCCAAGTTTGTCAACAGTCGTCGATCGACAGAAAAGAACAAATTACCCGATGTCAACATTCCAACAATTGATGGACCTCCAATCACAGTGTCCACGCTCGTCACCGATGTAATCACTTGCCCAATTCAAAAATATCCACTGGATATTAAAAGCAACCCAATTGTATCTCAGGTCCCTTTGACGGATCCTCCATCGACAACACCTGAACAAGTCAACAGCGATGTCTTGGTCGGCGTTGACTATTACTATGAGTTTGTCGGAAGCGAATGTCTTACGTTGGCTGATGGCAGCTTCCTTATTAAGTCACTACTTGGGTATATCGTTGCTGGAAAAGTCCCATGTAACGACGTCTTCCAGGCATGAGCGGTAGCGTTAGTTTGTCTCGATGCTCAGTCTCGGAACGTCAACGTTGAACGATTTTGGTAGCTGGAAGACGCTGGTATAAAGGACGATCCGTATAAAGAAGATGATGAAAAAGCTCTTGCGGCATTCAACGTCACTAGCCGTGTGGTAGACGGCCGGTACGAAGTTACATTTCCATTGAAATGTGGCGACGATACCGACCCAGATCTACCAACCAACGAAAAACTTGCCATGGGGCGGCTTAATTCACTGCTCAAGAGAATGAATCACAAACCCGATGTTATACGAGAGTATGACAAAGTCATCAAGGATCAAGTAACCAAGAGCATCGTTGAAATTATCGATAGGAGCAAGCCGCCGGATTCCAACCGGATCCACTCTATACCTCATCATTGCGTTGTACGGGAAAACAAGGCAACAACAAAGATTCGTATTGTATATGATGCTTCTGCAAAAGCAAACCGCCATCACCAGAGCCTCAATGACTGCCTGCGTCGCGGGCCGGTCATTCTGTAAGACATGTGTGGTTTGCTGCTCCGTTTCCGTTTGCCAAAGGTGGCGATAGTCAGCGATGTGGAGAAAGCATTTCTTCAGAAAGCGCTTCAGCTACAGGAACGCGACGTAACGCGTTTTTTCTGGCTGAAGGATTACACAAAACCTGTGTCAGCGCACAATCTCGTAGTCCTACGATTCACTAGGGTCCCATTTGGGTTCACACCTAGTCCGTTCTTGCTTGGTGCTGTTATCAAGCATCACTTGAAGAAGCAAAACTCGCAGGTTGCCGCGGATATTTCCGACAACCTATACGTCGATAACATTATAGCCGGACGCGATCATGTTTCGAAGGCTATTCAATTTTACAAGGAAGCCAAGCAGTTGTTCAATGACATTTCAATGAATGTCCGTGAGTGGTATTCCAACTCCAATGAGTTTTGTAATCACCTATCTGACAACGACATGGGTTGTGACGAAGTTTCTACTGTCCTTGGTCTCAAATGGCACACATCTGATGACACCATCTCGTGCATCGGTTTGAATTCTCGTGATGACACCGAAACAAAACGTCCTCTGCTCCAACAAGTAGCGTCGGCATACGATCCATGTGGCTTGGTGGCTCTAGTGATAATATCTGGGAAAATGATAATCCAAGATTGTTGGCAGAAGCTGTCGTGGGATAAACCTCTTCCAACGGGTATTCTTGACCGCTTCAATTTGGTCAAGGCAAGTTTAGCTAAAATTGTCTCCATAAAGATTCCACGGATAGCCACTCAAGTTCACAATGTCCATGCGGTCACCTATGAGATTCACTGCATTTGTGATTCCTCCGCAAAAGCCTATGCGGCAGTAGTTTACCTTCGGACGATCGATGAGAAACAAACTCCCACGACACATCTACTGTTTTGCAAGGCTCGGTTGGCTCCAGTCGAAACTATTTCAATTCCACGTTTAGAGCTCCTGGCGGTTGTCCTTGGATGCCGTCTTGTAAAATTTGTCCAAGCCGAACTTCGATTAGTGTTGCGAGGCGATTCCTGTGGACAGACTTCAAATGCGTGTTGCTTTGGATTAGTTCAAATAAATTGCTGCTTGTTTTTGTCCACAACAGTTAATGAGGTTAAATCTCATGAGGGCATTATCTGTCGTTATGTAGCAACAACATGTAATCCAGCTGACCTGCCCTCCCGGGGCACTGATGCAGAAGCTCTGCAACTAAGTGAATTGTGGTGGCATGGCCCTGAATTTCTGCAAGTATGTAACGACCATTGGCCAGAAAACCATATATCATGCCAAACGGAAGGAGTTGTCGAAGACTTCGCTCATAACAGCACTTGCGAAAGTATCGAGCTCATTCCGTCCGGTATAGCATGCCCGTGTCCAACAGAACTGTCCTTGGGTATCGGTCGAATCATCGATGTCACCCGGTATTCCAGTTTGATTCGACTCTTACGGGTAACTGCGATAGTTTGCAAATTCGCGGATCGATGTCGACAGAAATATGTTGAAACAAATAAAGCCGGTTTAGGCGAATGTAACATCACCTCAAGTGATATCACGGCGGTGGAACAACTGTGGGTTCGATATGTTCAGTCCACGGCATTTCCCAATTGCTTGTCCAATAAAACCGCATCATCAATGGTAAGACATCTTGGTCTATTCCTTGATGACAAAGGTCTATTTCGGTGTATGGGAAGGTTTGAGCAATTCAACCTACCTCAATCTACGAAGGAACCTAAATTATTACCCAAAAACAATCACTTCTCAAATTTAGTAATTTGTCGGTGTCACGAACGATTGTTTCATGCCGGAGTACGCCAGACGCTGGCCCAACTACGCCTAGAACATTGGATACCCAGTGGTCACTCCCAAGTTGAACGTCTGCTGAAGCGATGTTTAGTGTGCCGACGAACAGAAGATGGCCATTTCAAATTGCCGGAAAGCCCTCCATTACCTTGGTTTCGCGTTTCCACATCCGTTTCAACATGTCGACATTGACTACTTAGGACCCTTCCTGATCCGAGAGAGTGCCGATAATAAGGTTTGGATTTGCCTTTTTACGTGCGCTGCTACAAGAACTATTCATCTGGAAGTGGTATCAAATGCGAGTTCCAACCAATTTCTAATGGCACTTCAACGATTCGCGGCAATCTACGGCGCTCCCTGTATTATAGTATCCGATAACGCCAAGAATTTCAAGACAACGAACGTTATGTTGCAACGCCTAACGAAAGACTCCCAGATTCAACGATACTCCGCTTCAGAGGGTATCTCCTGGCGGTTGATAACCGAACTATCTCCTTGGATGGGAGGTTTCTATGAACGCCTAGTTGGCTCTGTGAAACGTGCTCTTGAAAACGATGTTTGACTTTAACCGAGCTGCAAACGATTGTTCCTGAAGTATCAGCA
>JASANE010002342.1:0-15476 GCA_030248225.1 Trileptium ribeirensis | reverse complement strand
GTAGGGTCAAATCATCTGGCACTTAGCGCCTGAGGTCCCACTCCCCCCCCCCACACTACCCCGATCGTGTTAAATTTTGGCAAAATAAACATCCTCTCTGGTAAGATGAACAAAAATTGTGAGGACTCGGCAAGGGCGGGAACTCTTAACCCCACAGGGGCTCAGCTGAACGCCTCGTGACAAAAAAGTGTTCCAGCACGTTTCGATGGGCAAATGCACAGAGCCCTAGTGAGCCGATTTGAAAATTCAAAACAGCCCAGCTGGGACTGTACGGGCGATACAGTAGCTGTACCCATTGCGCCGCTGACCATAATTAACGGGACGATGCGCACGCATCCTATTGTACGACTGAATAATTGTCAAAATGGAAATGAGGTCATTCTCGGGGTGGAGGGGCGGGGCGCGTCAACACTTTTTACTCTTTTTCAACACCTCTGCAGTACCTACTGTTTGACTTCGACACAACCGATAAGCCTCCCACCTCCCACCTCTCTTCCTCTGAGATCTGGTACCAGCATGTACTACAGTACCTAGAATGCTTTAATGTGTTACCGTCATTCTGAAACGATATCTCAGTTTCACTCTCCAACTTTTACAGTTTAGGACCGTCGAATAATTACAAATTGTATCTTAGAGAGCCACAATTGTACAATCAGAGACTTTTGACTACAGTACACTTTTAAAGATTAAATAACGGGAAACTATACAATTGTCAAACTACGATTCACTTTTAAAATCATTGCTCGTTGGTTAACTGGTTATGTATTCATTCATCCACCAATTCGGATCACCCGAACGTTTTGGGTCCAATCTGGCTCGGGTTGAAACCCTGGCGACAAAAAAAAGATGAGATTTCCCAGCAGATTAACGGTAGGACATGAAATTCTGGCAAACCAAACCATCGAGCTGTTCCATCCATATCGCAATCCTACCGGTTATGTTTGGTTTAGGTCGGTTTCAGAAACTTGGCGACAAAAAACATAGAGTATTTATATATGCAATGCGAAAGGAGATCAGCGGGAAACCAAACTATTGAGCCAATTTTTACCGAAAACTAATGATGCGATTACGTTATGTATCATTTTAATTCTATATTGCTGATTATGCCGTAATCTATTTTATTAAAAAATCATTTTGATATATAGACCCCGTTTTATGATTGCAACAACCGTATCAGGCATTCTTAGTTATGATTGGAATTTTTGCCAGGTTTTCAGTATTTTTTGATTTTTTATAGGAACGTATAAATCTTTTATCTGGAAAGCAGCGTAATGTCGACTCGGTTTTTGGAAATAACACTAAATTATCCATGAAAATAACAATTGAGTTAGTTTAATATCAACAAGGAGAGTTACATGAAAAACTGCTACAGTTTGAAAACTATATTCGCAGGTAAAACATGTTATGGCGATATTTCGTCACACAATAACATGTTCCTTTACATAAACAGTAAATAAATCATTGTTCTAATATTTGCTCAAAGTGGAAATTATTGCCCTGGATGGCCATATATGATAAACACCGAGTATATAGTAGTTTTGGGACCCGGCCGGACTTTCCGCTCGCGCCGGTCGCGCGGCAGTTTTTGCGCTCTGCTGCGGTCCGGTGTAATGGCCGAGACCCCAGCCGGTAAAACGACGCAGCCGGTAAAACGGTCGTTTAGAAAACCGGCGGCTGGAAACAAGCGGGTAGAAAAATCGCCAGCGACTTTGGCGCCTATTGGTTCGTACGGACGACCCCGGGACGACCTGTCAGGGAGCGCTCCTCGCCCATGGGGACGGGGACGCGGGGTCGGGGCGCTCTCACCCCGGAAGGCAGGGCGTCCGCGCCTCAGCCGCGGTAGAACCCCTCCCCGCCCCTCCTAAGAACATGTATGCATGTAACACATCCAGCCATAAAACCATTCTCAAATCTTCAAGAAATAGCGGAATAAAATTGTATTCTGCGAAGAAACTTTGGAATCCAAAAAACCCCAAACAGTGTATATATGTCTTACTCGTCATTTTTTTCACGATACTTAAATACCACTTCTATTATATATGATGGACCCTTTGGGGGGGGGGCCTACGTGGTCCTAGGGGTGTTTAGTCCCACCGTAGATTACACACAGCTACGACAATGCGAGCACCACGGGATATATTATTTTATGTGCTTAATCCTAAGGACTTAATGTGTAACACTTATAATGCAGATATCTTATTTCACACACTTCAATAAGTCATAAATTCTACACACATTAAACAAATAAACGGCTGAACCGACTCACCCTGATTGCGCAGCTTCTGAGGCCGACTGAGGCCCCGATCTAACTGCGCAACCGCTTAAATACCCGAGCTAGAGGTTTACTCCCAATTTTCTCCCTATTGATTTCTCTAAGCGGTCGAAATTACATAATAAGTTTTCCAAGTTTTACTCTGGTTCCACTCCCCTAAAATTCTCTCTTAAACCTAAGTGAATTTTAGTCGTTAGAGAATAAGATTTCATGAATTTCCCCGAATTCCTAAGTATAAACAAAATTTAAGATTTTATTCGAAAATCCAGCAGATACACATACACATATCCGCTAATGTAGGCCTAATGCTTAGGGCACCGGACCCTTACACTCAAATTCGATATATTTCCAACTTATGGCCTAGACTCACATAAAACTCTCTTGTTTCTGTTACTCCCTTGCGAACTCTCTCGAAATTAGCTAAGTCTTAAAATTTCTCTTGCACCCTGTACAAATGTTCCAACACAATACGAAATACATCAAACGCGCATAGAAATGTAAACACACGACAAATGATACAGCATACATACACTACGTTCCAACAAATTACAAATTCATAAACTATGCGTGACAAACATACACTTCGTATAGAAATAAACATATACATATACAATACACATACTTTTATATACAATATTTCATAACAACAATGTAGACTGTAAACACACAATAAATGTATTGCACAGATGGTAAACAAACAAACAATACATAAGGGAAGGAAATTAGGCCATGTGAAGTGGAGTTAAGAGCGTCGGCCCGTCGTGTTTGGGGTTTACGACCTAATACGTCCCCCCGGGTTCACATGAGGGAATTTGTTTCCCAAGACAATACATCGTTACATTACCCCCTCCGTCACACAAAAATTTGTCCCCAAATTTTCCTTACATTTCACGTAAACACGGTACAACATTGCTCGACATGACACAGTATTACATCAACAACTGTTCTATTCATACACCACATCTGATATTTTTGTGTTTTAATTCCATTCAATGTCTTATCACGGATAGAATATTTTATCTTCAGTCATCAAACACATCAGGGTTAGGAAAGATAATTTGATTCAACCATATAGTTTAATAGTCACCGTTTCGAATATACCACCCCGATATACCCGGGCACACCATAATCACGTAAACCGCCAGCTTCCGCACGTAATGTTCTACCACCACCAATCAGAGACGATATAATCAACTGGAGTTTACCCTTGTTCGTAGTTCCCACCTAGTTGGAAGTTCCAGGCTTGCGGCACCACAACTAAGCCGACGTGGTCCTAGGGGTGTTTAGAACCACCGTAGATTACACACGAACAAACAGCAATGCTAGCACCAAGGAATATTTTAATTTATGAGCTTATTCTTAAGGCCTTAGTATGTCACCACTTATAACGCAGATTTAGATTTTATTTCACACACTACCACAAGTTATAAATTTTACATAAATTATACACATAAACGGCTGAACCGTACTCACCTTGATCGCGCAGCTTCTGTGGCCGACTGAGGCCGTGATCTAACTGCGCAACCACTTAAATACCCGAGCTAGAGGTTTACTCCCAATTTGGAGCTTTAGGAGCTGCTTCAATGACTGTGTGCTATGATTGGTGGTGGTAGAACATTACGTGCGGAAGCTGGCGGTTTACGTGATTATGGTGTGCCCGGGTATATCGGGGTGGTATATTCGAAACGGTGACTATTAAACTATATGGTTGAATCAAATTATCTTTCCTAACCCTGATGTGTTTGATGACTGAAGATAAAATATTCTATTCGTGATAAGACATTGAATGGAATTAAAACACAAAAATATCAGATGTGGTGTATGAATAGAACAGTTGTTGATGTAATACTGTGTCATGTCGAGTAATGTTGTACCGTGTTTACGTGAAATGTAAGGAAAATTTGGGGACAAATTTTTGTGTGACGGAGGGGGTAATGTAACGATGTATTGTCTTGGGAAACAAATTCCTTTATGTGAGCCGGGGAGACGTATTAGGTCGTAAACCCAAAACACACCGGGCCGACGCCCTTAAATCCACTTCACATGGGCTAATTTCCTTCCCTTATGTATTGTTTGTTTGTTTACCATCTGTGCAATACATTTATTGTGTGTTTACAGTCTACGTTGTTGTTATGAAATATTGTATACAAAAGTATGTGTATTGTATATGTATATGTTTATTTCTATACGAAGTGTATGTTTGTCACGCATAGTTTATGAATTTCTTATATGTTGGAACGTAGTGTATGTATGCTGTATCATTTGTCGTGTGTTTACATTTCTATGCGCGTTTTATGTATTTCGTATTGTGTTGGAACTTTTGTACAGGGTGCAAGAGAAATTTTAAGACTTAGCTAATTTTGAGAGAGTTCGCAAGGGAGTAACAGAAACAAGAGAGTTTTATGTGAGCCTAAGGCATAGAATTTAAATATATCGAATTTGAGTGTAAGGGTTGGGTGCCCTAAGCATTAGGCCTACATTAGCGGATATGTGTATGTGTATCTGTTGGATTTTCGAATAAAATCTTAAATTTTGTTTATACTTAGGAATTCGGGGAATTTCATAAAAACTTATTCTCTAACGACTAAAACTCACTTAGGTTTAAGAGAGAATTTTAGGGGAGTTAAACCAGAGTAAAACTTGGAAAACTTATTATGTAATTTCGATAACTTAGAGAAATAAATAGGGAGAAAATTGGGAGTAAACCTCTAGCTCGGGTATTTAAGTAGTTGCGCAGTTAGATCACGGCCTCAGTCCGCCACAGAAGCTGCGCGATCAAGGTGAGTACGGTTCAGCCGTTTATGTGTATAATTTATGTAAAATTTATAACTTGTGGTAGTGTGTGAAATAAAATCTAAATCTGCGTTATAAGTGGTGACATACTAAGGCCTTAAGAATAAGCTCATAAATTAAAATATTCCTTGGTGCTAGCATTGCTGTTTGTTCGTGTGTAATCTACGGTGGTTCTAAACACCCCTAGGACCACGTAGGCTACATAATGCCAACTGCTAAATTTGACCCCAGGTCATGTATAATAGAAGTGGTATTTAAGTATCGTGAAATCAATACAGTAGACATATATACACTGTTTGCGTTTTTGGATTAACAATTTCTTGGCAGAATACAATTTTATTAGCAATTTCTTGAACTTGAAATGGTTTTATGGCTAAATATATTACATGCATACATGTTCTTAGGAGGGCAGAGGGGTTACCGCCGCTGACGCTCCGACGCCCTGCCGTCGGGGTGAAGCACCGACCACGTCCCCGCTGCATGGGCGAGGAGCGCTCCCCTGACAGGTCGTCCAGTCCCAAAGTGGCGGCCCCGCACGGTACAAACCAATAGGCGCCAAAGTCGCTGGCCGGTCATTTTTCTACCCGCTTGTTTTTCCAGCCACCGGTTTTCTAAACGACCGTTTTACCGGCTGGTCGTTTTACCGGCTCGTCGGCCATTACACCAGACCGCGGCCGGGCGCAAAATTTCACGACCGGCCCACCAGCGGAAAGTCCGGCCAGTCCCCAAAACTACTATATACTGCAGTGCGTTTATCATATATGGCCATCAGGGGCAATAATTTCCACTTTGAGTAAATATTAGAACAATGATTTATTTACTGTTTATGTAAAGGAACATGTTATTGTGTGACAAAATATCGCCATAATATTTTACCTCGATATAGTTTTCAAACTGTAGTTTTAGATCAGCATTTCATGTAACTCTCCTTGTGTTGATATTAAACTAAGCTGATTGCTTACTTTCATGGATAATTTAGTGTTATTTCCAAAAACCGAGTCAACATTACGCTGCTTTCCAGATAAAGATTTATACGTTCTCGTAAAAATCAAAAAATACTGAAAACCTGGCAAAGTCGTAGGATCATAACTAAGAATGCCCTGATACGGTTGTTGCAATCATCAGAACGGGGTATATATATCAAAAATGATTTTTTAATAAAATAGATTACGGCATAATCGGCAATATAGAATTAAAATGATACATAACGTAATCAGCATCATTAGTTTTCGGTAAAATTCAGCTCAATAGTTTGGTTTACCACTAATCTTATTACCCGTAATCTGCTGGGAGATATATTTCATGTGTTTTTGTCGCCAGGGGGCATCCTTTATTGAAACCGAGCCATAACATAAACCAAACATAACCGGTGATATCCGAATTGTATGGATGGATACATAACCATTCAGCTCAATAGTTTGGTTTACCACTAATCTTATTACCCGTAATCTGCTGGGAGATATATTTCATGTGTTTTTGTCGCCAGGGGGCATCCTTTATTGAAACCGAGCCATAACATAAACCAAACATAACCGGTGATATCCGAATTGTATGGATGGATACATAACCAGTTAACCAACAATGATTTTAAAGTAAATAATTAGTTTGACAACTTGTATTTATCTCATTTTCCCGTTATTTTAATCTTTAAAAGTTATACGTCACAGATTTTTACTGTCATAAAAGTCTCTGATTGTCATAGGCTCTCTAAGATACAATTTTGTCGTAACTTCGACGGTCCTAAACTGTTAAAGTTGGAGTGAAACTGAGTATCGTTTCAGAATGACAGTAAGCATAAAGCATTCTAGGTATCGTACATGCTGACGCTACCAGATCTCAAGGGGACCTGGGGAAGGTGGGAGGCTTATCGGTTGTGTAGAAGTCAACGGCGGAGGTCCTGCAGGGAGGTGTTGAAAAGAGTAAAAAAGTGTTGACGACCACCCGCCCTGCCACCCGATGACCTCATTCATTTTGACAATTATTTGCATCATTTACAATAGGATGCGTGCGCATCGTCCTAATTATGTCACGCGTTCAAATGGGCTAGCTACTGTATCACCCATACAGTCCAGCTCGACTATTTAAATTTTGAATAGGCTAGCTAGGCTATGCATTTGCCATCGAACGTCTAGCCGGACTGTACTTTTGTCACGAGGCGTTCAGCTGAGCCCTATAACTTAAGCCGTGTTTGCCAAGTCCTCACAATTTTTGTTCATCTTACCAGACGATTGTTTATTTTTGCCAAAATTTAACACGATCGCAGTAGGCTGGGGGGGGGAGGGTGCGGAGCCTCAGGCGCTAGGGTGGTACCCCCAGGATGTAGACCATGCTCTCGGCAGGATTCCAAGTCCTCGGGGGAGTAGCTCCCTTGAACCACTTTTCGACATGTATGTACATATATACACATATAGCATATATACATATATACTCAACCGAAGCTATAGTGAGACTAGAAGATATCAAATGTCAAAGATATTACGAGAGCAAGTTTCAACAAAACAGCTCTAACGTGTATGAGGTGTTGAAAGCAATCTATAGCCTACGCAATGGTAGTGCAGCAGGCGCGACAACTTACCTCAGAATACTTCAAGCTTACTCAACGATGCAGCGGTTTTAAAACTCACTGGCTTCTGTCACATGATCTGGAAAGCCGAACACATTCCTACCGAATGGAAGACGGCTATATTATTACAGTTTCACAAAAAGATAGACAAGGCAGAGTGTTCAAGTTACCGAGGAATTTAGTGGCTACGCATTGGGATTAAAATTCTCGAAGCTATTACAATTAATCATTGTGAAAACAGTTGCGAGGAATTCACACGAAAATCGCAATGTGGCTTCCGTCCAAGTAGAAGCACTGTAGATCAGATCTTCACTCTGCGTACTGTTTTACAAAAACGTTATGAGTACCGTCAGCCGACCATTTGCGCTGTAAGAATTGGCACTGATCCCTCAGAGCCTTTCGAAATCAAATCCGTGGTGAAACAAGGTTCTATCGGATCTCCAACGCTGTTTAATTTCGCAATTGACTGGATAACGTGAACAGCAATCCAATAGCACCATGGGGTGGTGTGTAAAAACACAAACTTTTGAATTGTTGATACAGCATGCGCGGATGACATTGCCATCTCTGCATATTTAGATTCAAACATGCAAGATCTAATGAAACGGGTCGACGCGCCCGCAGGAAGGACTCCAAATCAGTGACTCCAAACACTATATTACAAAATATGATTACTAGCGGGTTCAGAACTTAAATTTGGTGGTACACAATGTATCTGCAATCCACCTAATATTTTGAAGTATCCTGAATTACAGTTAATTGTATGTTTATGATATTCGATAACAGGTGATACCAGCAGTTTTGATAACATTTGTGGCCGTCGTCGGATTCCATTGTCCAGGAACAAGCCGCCCGGTGCGCGATGCTAAATTTCACGTTGGTCTCTTGACGCTACTTTCAATGTCTGTTTTGCTTGTTGGTGTCTCTGATACATTGCCTAAATTTTCGACTGAAAGTATACCTGGAAAGCGTGGATCGTTTAGTGCCGTGCCGCTGCTTGGTGAGTTTTTAAAATATACTTTTCGAACGACTGTTTTATATATACATTATATAGTCAAAATGTGGTACAGTTTTGAATTGTCAAGTGCAAATGCCAAAAAATAATACATATGCACATATATATAACACAAATTATATTTGTATGTAGATATAAAGATAAAATATAAATTATAAGTATCTTTCATGGCTACACAATGATTTTTAATTCAGTAACTTAACCAATAACTTATACAGGCAGAATTGGATTATATATTCTATCACCAGGCCGAAACTCTGTGAATTTTACCTGGGATTTGAAAGAAAATATTCTGATACAAAATCAAACCTGTTCCTGCAAATAATTTTCAGTAGACACTAGGTAACGAGTTTCCTTTTTACGGGGTATATGCATATATATACTCGATGGAAGCACGCCAGGTATGTTTTGGTGGAGAGGTGGGCGCATTGGACTTAAATAATAGTTAAATAAAATTACAATGTATATGTTAATACATCAACGACCACTTCATTGCGACCTATGGCTAAATCCGAGTTTCTAAAAGTCGTAAACTCAAGCTTCCTACAGAAACATGTGTTCAGGTTTTAGAACACAGCTTGCCCACAGTTGCGAACTTTTACTTATCGCCTATCATGCATAATTGCCAGTGCTCGTCATATTCTCGTAATTAACCGCCGTACGTACTCGTATTCGTATTTCTCGTAATTAACCGCCGTACTCAAGCTTCCTACAGAAACTTGTGTTTAGGTTTTAGAACACAGCTTGCCCAAAGTTGCGAACTTTTACTTATCGCCTATCATGCATAATTGCCAGTACTCGTCATATTCTCGTAATTAACCGCCGTACGTACTCATATTCGTATTTCTCGTAATTAACCGCCGTACTCAAGCTTCCTACAGAAACTTGTGTTTAGGTTTTAGAACACAGCTTGCCCAAAGTTGCGAACTTTTACTTATCGCCTATCATGCATAATTGCCAGTACTCGTCATATTCTCGTAATTAACCGCCGTACGTACTCGTATTCGTATTTCTCGTAATTAACCGCCGTACTCAAGCTTCCTACACAAACTTGTGTTTAGGTTTTAGAACACAGCTTGCCCAAAGTTGCGAACTTTTACTTATCGCCTATCATGCATAATTGCCAGTACTCGTCATATTCTCGTAATTAACCGCCGTACGTACTCGTATTCGTATTTCTCGTAATTAACCGCCGTACTCAAGCTTCCTACAGAAACTTGTGTTTAGGTTTTAGAACACAGCTTGCCCAAAGTTGCGAACTTTTACTTATCGCCTATCATGCATAATTGCCAGTACTCGTCATATTCTCGTAATTAACCGCCGTACGTACTCGTATTCGTATTTTTCGTAATTAACCGCCGTACTCAAGCTTCCTACAGAAACTTGTGTTTAGGTTTTAGAACACAGCTTGCCCAAAGTTGCGAACTTTTACTTATCGCCTATCATGCATAATTGCCAGTACTCGTCATATTCTCGTAATTAACCGCCGTACGTACTCTTATTCGTATTTCTCGTAATTAACCGCCGTACTCAGGCTTCCTACAGAAACTTGTGTTTAGGTTTTAGAACACAGCTTGCCCAAAGTTGCGAACTTTTACTTATCGCCTATCATGCATAATTGCCAGTACTCTTCATATTCTCGTAATTAACCGCCGTACGTACTCGTATTCGTATTTCTCGTAATTAACCGCCGTACTCAAGCTTCCTACACAAACTTGTGTTTAGGTTTTAGAACACAGCTTGCCCAAAGTTGCGAACTTTTACTTATCGCCTATCATGCATAATTGCCAGTACTCGTCATATTCTCGTAATTAACCGCCGTACGTACTCGTATTCGTATTTCTCGTAATTAACCGCCGTACTCAAGCTTCCTACAGAAACTTGTGTTTAGGTTTTAGAACACAGCTTGCCCAAAGTTGCGAACTTTTACTTATCGCCTATCATGCATAATTGCCAGTACTCGTCATATTCTCGTAATTAACCGCCGTACGTACTCGTATTCGTATTTCTCGTAATTAACCGCCGTACTCAAGCTTCCTACAGAAACTTGTGTTTAGGTTTTAGAACGCAGCTTGCCCAAAGTTGCGAACTTTTACTTATCGCCTCTCATGCATAATTGCCAGTACTCGTCATATTCTCGTACTTAACCGCCGTACGTACTCGTATTCGTATTTCTCGTAATTAACCGCCGTACTCAAGCTTCCTACAGAAACTTGTGTTTAGGTTTTAGAACACAGCTTGCCCAAAGTTGCGAACTTTTAGTTATCGCCTATCATGCATAATTGCCAGTACTCGTCATATTCTCGTAATTAACCGCCGTACGTCTTTAAAAATTATGGCTTTATTTTTAGTATATCCTTACAATCTGAACGAATAGTCTGATATCAGCAGAATTAGCTCAAGTTTAAAAGTGTAGACTAAGACTACGGTAAAACCTGACCAATTCACTGGTCGTAGTAAAAATGGCATAAATGTGGCAAAATTGGCTCGTCATTTTATGCAAGCCACATCAAAACTTGATTTCAGGTATATACTATCTGAGCCTCCTCGTTTTAATAATGTGCAGCACAATTACAACTTCTGCATTTGTCGTTATCGAGCGACATGTTTCATCATTTTCGGCTAACTATCAATCCACGGCAATGGCTTCTTCTGACCTAAACGGATATCCATCGTGGTTTACGTGGATTACGTGTATGGATCGCGGCGAGACCCAGTCTACTCCATACATGGCAGGAGTACTTCCAGGAACGGGGACAGCAGCAACAACAACTAGGGTCGTTGAAACATGTGCTCACTCAATGAAGGACCGAACGTATTCATCGTTTCGGCGTCGAAAATCTTCAGATTTCGGTCTTCGCAGTAACAATGATACTATGGTAAGACTCAGCTATCGTCGTATCAAGTTTTTTTCGCTCCATAGTTGAAATGAGGATTCCCGCGTGGTACCATAATGTAGAAAGTTTATATGACGCCAAAATATAGAAACTACACAAGAGACCCTAAAATAGAGAAACTACACATGAGACACCAAGATTGAAAAACATCACGAGACATTTTGGGACGAAAAAACTTCACATAAACACCGTAGAATGGAGGAAATTCTTATGAAGCATACGGATGGAGAATAATCACATAAGCCACCAAGACTAAAACACTTCACATGAGACACAAGAATGGGAAAATTTCGCATGAGACCACGACAGAGAGATATCACATACGACACTTATTTGGAGAAACTTCATAAGAGGCGGCACGCTGGAGAAACTTCACTTTAGACACCACAATGAACAAACTTCATTTGAAGCACCAGATAGGGCAGGATGGAGGACACCAGAAGAGTAGGAAGGGTGAGGGCGGCACTCCCACCTTTTTGTTGATAAAGGCAAAATATTAACTAATGGGGTTATAACAAAATAAGTGTAATTGGATTTTGAAGACCTTTCAGTAGAACGGCTTGCATACTAGCAGACGACCATAAATCCCTTGAAAGCCACTGAAAACGTATGGTGTAGTCTTGTTGGATTTTGGATGTGTTCAACGTACCAAAAACCCTACACAACACAGACCATTATAAATGTAGACAAAGCAATAGATAATCAAACAACTGTAGGCCGACTATAAACTGAAAATCAGGTAGTTTGTCTAAGACCGTCGAAAACCAGTGAAACAGCACGAAATATTTTGGCTGGCTCCAAATAGATAAGCCATCACATGTATCGCACCGAAAAACCTATATTTTGACCATTCTTGATTCTCCGCCTTGAATAGATAACAAAAGAACTGAAGGCACGTAGTATTCTTGAAATTGGGTTGCTGGACCCTAACCCATTTAGGTCTGCCAAAACAGCACAAAATATTTATGATTGCTGTGGATGATCAAATCATCGTATTTGACTACCGAAAACCTATAAACATTATATATGTTATTATATTATAATATATTAGGTATATAATGTTGTGTCATTATCTTAAATTATAATATATTATGTCATATTATGTAAATTCTATATATCATACCCTTTATACATATTCTCGAAGCACTGCACGAAATACATAACTAAACAAGAAGTCAAATTACAATTCAGGAGGCGGGGTCGTCGACCGTAAAACCTTTGAAGTGCCTGAAATGATATAGTATGGCCAAATTTGGCTCTACATTATAAAACCTCCGTATTAAGTATGATTTATCACTTTTAAACACACTTCTTTGAAGTCACAAACACGCAATATTAACGCGTCAAAACTTGAAAACTCCATTTTCAGGCAAAATGTCACCATATTTGGACCCGTGATGGTGGTTCTACAACGTTGTAGATCTCGAAAAGCGAATTCTTGGTGGCGTACGTTTTTCGGTGAGAAGAATGTCTTGCTAGATATGGGATGCTAGCCACTGGAACCTGTATAGCTAAATTTGGCAAAACTCTTTAAAACCCGTTTTTGACATTTTGACCTGGGAAATGAGGTTAGAGCTCTAAGTGTCAACCTAAAGTTCACATCGCCATTTGTCAAGAATTTTGTCTAAATCCATCCATCCGAAGATGAGTGAAACCGGCCAGAAAAAAGAAATTTTCCGATCCTTACCGCTAGCGTTCAAGGTACAAATATCGCTCCGTTTCAATTATTTAATGTGTAATTAACATTGAAATTGTCCAATTTCTAGCAATATTCACAGCTTTGCCAATCGCCAAACGCTGAATCGACGTTACTCGTACCGTGTACATTACGGATATCAGAATCTGAGCCGCCACGTGAGCCCGCCGTGGCTGATGCAGCTACGAACCTTCACAGCCAACTCAATCATCATTACGGCAATAACAGCCATCATTTTCGTTCGCGTAGCATCCATACAATCGCAGGCATAATGAAAAGTATGACACTTCCAGCAGGATTTGGTGTATTCCACAAGTACTCGAGCAGCAGCAACAGCGACAACTACAGTCGTCACCAACATCAACGGCAGTTCGATGAAGAAGATGATGATGATGATGACGAAGATGATGAAGAATGTGTGTTACCACAAGAATCGGATCCAATGCTTCGTTACTACCAAAGCAACAACGATAGCAGCAACAGCGCTCATCAACAACGTAACAGAAAAAACAATAACTACCACAGACGAAGGCGTCATCGTACAAGAAACTTTGATCGACGAGCTGAATCACCACGAATGACAGCAGCAGCAGCAAAAACAACAACAGTTGAGGACATCGTTCGAAATCCACGGATTCAACAACAGCAACAACAGCTGCAGCAAATGCCGACACCGTATATTCCAGCAGGTATTGTACCACCGTCTTCATCGTGCATCGAAACAGCATCTCATAGACGTCGGCCGTTGCCAGGAGCAAAGTTGTCATCCATTTCCACAACCAGCTACTCGAATGACGAAGTTCGCGAATGTTGTTATCGTCAACCTAAGCATCATCTTTCGCCAGGCAGCGGGTCGGAAATACGAAACGAGCTACACAATACGTGTGCAATACTTGGCGATATTCGCGATATTTTATCGAAAGTCATCGACGAACAACATCGATATCGCCGAACGTCACACGCCGTGAACCGTCTTCAAATTGTATCGTTTGTATTTTATATCGCTGTGCTTATTGTAATTTTGGCAATGTTTTTCTTTCATCAATGGTATTAATATTTTTAGAATGTTACAGTATCACAAATTATTGTCGAATATAAGCCACTGATTCACACAGTCATATTGGAAAATTAAAAAACAATTAAAACCACATCAGTATTTTGTGATATTAATTTAAAAATTTACATTTGCATATGTATTTCTCATTTGTGACCACTATATTCCTGAAAAATAAACAAACGTATGTTGCGATTTCTATGATTATATTTTAGTGACATTTTTGGAACTCCCTTCACCTGTGTTCGTAACTCTCATAAAATATCTCTGTTATAAATGCTCCTTTTAGGTGAGGTAACTAACGCATTTCATTCGAAATGTTAGGAAATTCGAAACTTAATTTGGTTCTTTTCCATTATCCCCCAGCTCGCATTTGCCCAAAAATGGTCAGATTCTGGAAATTTAGGTATTTTTGTGATTTTCGTGACCTTCCCTGATCATTTCGACCAGAAAATTGAATTTTTAAAATTTAAGATTTAATGTGTCCTAAGGAACCCTCGGGAACCCAAAAAATTTTTTCTTAAAAATTAGATTTTTACCTACCATTCGACGCGGCTTGAAGAGCCAAATCGAATGATGAAACGGGATCCGGTAACCGTATCCTAAGTTATGGCCTAAAACTATCGGAGACCTGGAGGCTCAGGAATTGAACAATTTTGGCCATAACTTAGGATAGTTTTAACGAATCTTACTAAAAATAACACCATTAAACGCAGCTAGTCAAGCCGCGTCGAATGATGGGTAAAAATCCAATTTTTAAGAAAAAATTTTTGGTGATCCCATGGGACACGAAAAAATCTAAAATTTTAAAAAATCAATGTTTTGATCGAAATGATCAGGGGAGGTCACAAGATTCACAAAAATACCTAAATTACCAGAATCTGACCATTTTTGGGCAAAATGCGGGCTGGGGGATAATGGAAAAGAACCCTTAATTTTTATAAAATGCTTAAGATTTCAAGGATAATTTTTGAAATATAAAGAAAAATTGGCCCTTATCTGTTTAATAATTATTATTTTGCAAGGCAGTGTTCCAATATTTGATGTGCTTTATTTTGCCAAATACTCAATTCACAAATAAAGCAAACTGAATATATTGTTATAGCAATAATGCAATACGATGTTATAACATATTTACGTAACATATAGCTAATGATGACGCCGCAATAGAAAAAGTCACGTATAA